>JAJOZX010000632.1:422500-700000 GCA_023014485.1 Bathynomus jamesi
CCTCCTTCTGTATTATTTATTGAATAAATTTTAGAAGCGTGACGCAAAACTCAGTTTTGTAACTTTTTAATTTCTATCAGTTCCTATTATTTTGTTTGTTTATAATTGAATTGTTTTTATCGTCGCTCATTGGATGCTTGGAATGTCTGAGGCTAAGCCTATTTAACTTCAAAAACCACCACTTCGTCAATTTGTCCAAAGTGCGGCATGATTACCAAAAACCACAATGTAGAAAATAGCCTGCACAATATATATATGAAAATTATTTCCCGAAAGTAACACGTGAAAAATATTTATGATGAATAAAACCACGAAGGAAAGGAAACACAGAATGGTGCTCAAGCGCTTTCGTCTAATGACATCCTCAGGATGTCATTAGACGAAAGCGCTTGAGCACCATTCTGTGTTTCCTTTCCTTCGTGGTTTTATTCATCATATATATATATATATATATATATATATATATATGCATGCAATAAAATCACAGAACAACACGTGATCTTTTTAATAAGCAAAGAACCACAGGGGAAAGGAAAAGGAAACACGAAATCCGAGCGTTTTTGTGATATATTCACATCTTCAGGGCCAAGAAAGAAATAGACAGAATTTACCAAGTAAATGAGTTAAATAATTAATTAATACACAAGCGAAAAAAAATTCCCCAATAGGCAACTCAATTTAAAAAAACAACAATAAAACAATCTAAATATCGCGTTCAGAAATTTAGATGTAATAAAGAATTCATTGATTAAAAACTCCCCTTTAAGTGAACAGGGTTGTGTATATAAAATTCCGTGCACAATATGTAGTAAATTTTACATTGGTCAAACTGGCAAGACGCTAGAGTTACATATTAAGCAGCATAAATACAGTATACGAACCGGCCAGGAATCTAACGCCATTTTCATTCATGTAAGAGATACTAATCATCCCATTGACTGGAAAAATGCCTCCAAATTAAGTTTTAGTAAATCTATTGTTAGTAGAAATATAATTGAATCGAGTGTAATCAAGAATAATGCTGATTTTGTTCTTAATATTAGCCCTGGGCTTTATAAATTAGACTCATACATTGTTAGAAAGGTGGTGTATTATTTTGACCGCATTCTTGCCACTTAATTGTTTGCTTTAATTAAATAAATATTATTTTAATAATTGTTAACATTTTTTATGTGTACATTTTAATTGTATTATTTCTTTTATATAGTCGTTATGTACTCGATAGTTTAGTAGACTTTTGAACTGGTTATCTATTGGGAAAAATTTGTTAGATTGTTTTTAGATTGAGTTGCCTATTGGGGAATTCTTCCCTTCCCCAATAGGTAATGGAATATTATGGCAGGAGCACATGTCAACGATTGCACCATGGCTTTTGTTTCCTTAGATTCTTGCCACTTAATTGCCTGTTTTCATTTAAATAATATTTCTAATAATTGTTATAATTTTTTTGTGTACATGTTAATTGTCTAATTTCCTTTACATAGTTTTTATGTATTCAATAATTTAGTAGCCTTTAGATTAAGTTATCTATTGGGGAAAAAATCTTTAGATTATTTTAGTGTTGTTTTTAAATTGAGTTGCCTATTGGGGAATTTTTTTTCGTTTGTGTATTATTTAACATTTTAACTCATTTACTTGGTAAATTCTGTCTATTTCTTTCTTGTCCCTGAAGATGTGAATATATCACGAAAGCGCTCGGATTTCGTATTTCCTTTTCCTTTTCCCTGTGGTTCTTTGCTTATATATATATATATATATATATATATATATATAAATGGGACAGTTATTATGTACCTATACACCATACTATAGAACTGCCATTTACAAGCAAATTTTTTTATTGGCAGTATGGGGTTGTCTGACAAATCTTGTTAGATAATGCAGAAAAATTAGATTATTTGCAATTAATTTTAAAGGCAGGAACAAAGAGAGCTAAAAGCACAGAGGTTATTTCTAGCAAATTTAAAACATATTTATATAGAAATTCAGTTAAGAGCAAACGTTCTTACTTGTTGGGATATAGAGAACTAAATATTAAATACCTTGCTAACTGATTATCTTAACCCTTTACCGTCCGAATTTTTTGTAGCCTGGTTAAGTTAAGAGAGCACGTATTTGATAGGTTACAAATTCATCCGTTTGGGCAGTAAAGGGTTAAGACTTAGCTGGACCTTACACATATTTACTCTCATCTTTTCATGTATTATAATTATTTTTGTTTGTGCTATATAGAAGTATAACTTAAT
This sequence comes from Bathynomus jamesi, assembly GCA_023014485.1. Lineage (NCBI taxonomy): Eukaryota > Metazoa > Arthropoda > Malacostraca > Isopoda > Cirolanidae > Bathynomus > Bathynomus jamesi. The sequence continues at coordinate 424,747 of JAJOZX010000632.1, forward strand.
TTATTATTAAATTTTTTATGCAGGAAGGAGAGGTCAAGGTAAATGCCTGCCAAAGCGCCCACCTCCATAGAAGAAGAGAGCAAAAATCAAGGTCCGGGGTTTTCGAGATTAAACCTTGCGTTAGAGAGTTGGACAGAAAAGGAATGAGAAAGTGTAGGAAGTCTGGTGCTGCGTACTCTCCTTAAAGGAGGAGACATACAGTTAGAGAGTTCAGAAGAGCAATGTCCGTTATGAAGATGAAAATAAAAATGAAAATGAAAAGGTTTATTGGCAGACTATAGTCCATATGACAAATATTATTAATACAATGACAGTTCATATACTAGGGATAGAAATATATACAATTGATTAGAAATAATACTGTAATGTCGAAGTTAAGTGGAGCTACAGACAGGCGTTTTCGTACCAAGAAGTCCATAGCTTAGAGGATAAATGGCAGGACTCATGGATAGCTTGGATGATCGGGTTGGTTGATTTTTTAATTCTTTGCATTAGACTGTATTGATCACATCTTGTTACTTCCGGGAAGCTCGGGACATTGCGGGTAGCAAACATTTGCGAAGCTGAGTATCTCGGGGGTAATTTACGTAAGAGTCTAAAAGACCTGTTGTACAGCAAATTTAGGGTTCTGCCAGAACCATTTTATAATTAACCCAGAGTTGCTGTCCGTATATATTACTGCAGAAAGTACGAAAGAGAGTGTCTTTAGCTTCACTTGTACTGAATCGAAAGTTCCTTATGGTCATATTCGCTTTAGCACACAGGCTTCGAGTTTGTTTTCTTATATCCGAGTCATCACTCAAGGAGCTGGTAATAGTTTGACCCAAATACTTAAACTCTTGTACTTCTTCAATTACTTCACCATTCATTTTAAACCTTATATCAGCTGGCTGATTACAGCTTTTAGGATGAAATTGCATAACCTTAGTTTTGTAACATTAAAAAGAATATCATGTTTCTGCGAAAACACTTCGCAGACGTTTAGTAGCCGATCCAGACCTTTAACAGAGGGATTATTAACACCATATCATCGGCATAAACCAAGTTATTTATCCTTGTGTTATCTATACAACATCCCACTGTTGCCTCATTAAGTGAAGCAATTAATCCGTCAATATACACATTAAACAGCATAGGGGAGAGCAAGGAGCCTTGTCTCACCCGCAAGAGGAGCCAAAACACTCGGATAGTACATTGCCCCACCTAACAGTGAAAGATTGGTGGGAATACCAAAATTTCAATAAATTTAATATGTACATGGGAACCTTCCTGTCTTCTAGTTTTGCAAATAAAATATTGTGGTTCACCCTATCATATGCCTTACTTATAAAAAAGATAAAAAAGCTTAGCGTCTCGGCTTATTCATAGAAGCTTTGGGTCACCAGTGTGTGAACAAGCTTTATTCAAACGATCCTAAGAAAAAACTTATATCTAGGAAACAGCTATAAATAGTTGAATTACTGTCAATGTATTTAGATATTGTTTCTTTAAGTACATAGATACACAGGTCAGTTGAGTGGGACCTTTTAAAGCCAAACTGATTTGGAGATGTCCATAGGAAATCATTTAATCGGCGTAACAAGAGTTTTTCTAGTAGTTTCGAGAAGCAGGAAGCGACAGCAATAGGCCTGTAATTATAATAGCGATAGTAAATAATAGCGATAGTAAACAGAGAGTGATACAACATTGCGGTGAAGAGAGAGAAATTGAAGACATTCAGTAAGAGGCGGGGAATTGGTGAGACAAAAAGCTTTTGATTCCACCCGGTCAAGTACTGCTGTGTGGGTTGAGCCACTCCACACATGAGAAGCATACTCCACACAGGGGCGAAGAAGACCCCTGTACAGTGTACATAGACAGCAATTGAGCGGGGTTGAAGAAACAGCGGAGGCAATTGCAATTGGTGTTTCATATTTTTTATACAGAATATAAAATTTATTACTAATGTAACTGGAATGTAGGAGTGGATATAGTAGTATGGGCGCAAAATGGGAGAGTGCAGGAATGTTGCAACGGTGCAATGCAATGTTGATCAATGTTGCAAAGGGGAAGGGGAATATTGTAAGGGGTATGCAACAAATGAGGGAGGGGGTTATGCAATGAAGGGGAGGGATTATGCAACAAGTTAATGCTGCAAAGGGAAGGGAGGGATCTTCAGGGGGAGAAGAGAGGATGACCTCCCCCCAAAGGGGTAACCTTAACCTAAGAGAGGAAGAGAAAGGAGAAGGAGGAGGGTCTTTGGGGGAGAAGGTGGGATGTCCTCGCCCCCAAAGGGAAACCTAACCTAAGCCTTAACCTAAGAAGGAGAGATGGTTGTTCGCCTGGCTCCAGCCAGACGCATAATGAGCGTCCAGGAGATCCGCATCTGCTATATAGAAGGTCGTGAGTTGCCAGTTACCACTTATTTATATATGGAGGGGTTACCAGAGAGCACTATATATTTATTTATTTATATAAGAAAGGTTACCAGATACCACCATTTATTTTAATTTTTATTTAGATGAGTTACCAGTTAGTGTTTTTAATTTAATTATGTTCAGGTGTACCTTATTAAGGTGAGTTACCACCTTACACCATTTATTTTAATTTTATTTATATGCGTTGCCAAATAATGTTTTTATTTTAATTATGTTCAGGTGTACCTTATTAGAGTGATTTGCTATGCAACACCATTTAATTTAATTACTTATTTATTAAAGGCAAGAGCGACTTTCTCCTTAATTTGCTCGGCAAAAGGACTAATTATTTAAACGATTACCAACATTGATAGTAAAATAATATATACATATATACATATAATCCTCAAGAAGTGCTACCCTGAAAAAAAATTTATAACTAATTTATCTGTGAGGGAAGCAAATCCTTAATCTAAATATGCGAATGCAAAGAAAATGTTCAATGGGTGATACCTTCTTCCTGTTCGATTCTAGATGATGTTGGTAATAATAATACAAGAGTTACGACAATTGGCCACATCATTTGGGATGAGCACTGTGCCAGTTTCTGACTGATTACACCAGTACAAATTTGAAAACTTGTCGATCGATTTTTACAAACTAGTTGGTGATTCTATATAATTTGAGTGCGCTGATCTCAAAAATATAGTTAGTTTTTCCCTATCACGTATGGTTTTCTTACTACAGGGTGTGTCATAAATCCCCCATTTATCCCCAAATGTGAACCATCTTATCGAGACCAACATTGGATTGCACATGCTAAACCATAAATTTTGTTGTTATAAACTACAGTAACGCTTACATAATAATGTAGGGTAAATATATATAACAACCAGTCCCGTTCCCAGCAAAATACTCTCCCCTCCCATCAATGGGTGGTTAACATTTGGGGACAGATGAGGTATTACAACACCCCTTGTAGCACGAAATCTTTAGGTGATAGAGTAAAACCTAATTAAAGCAGAATTAAATAGCTCCTAGCTCTTGGACAAGCATATTGCTTGTTTATGAAAGAATAAAAAAATAACTGAAAGAAACAAAATATATTTACCTTCCTTACTTGCAAACATTTCAGGACTTATTCCAAAGACTTAAGACTACAAAGGTAGATCTGACTAATGACGACTAAACCGGTGCTTCTTTGATGTTTTCTTATGCTGTCGTTAGGCTGATCTCGTTGCAGACACCAGCAGTAATCCGCCATCATATTTGTATGCCATCTCCCTTGATATCTTCTTTCCATGGTTTTGATGTCCTGGTGAAATCGTTCCCCTTGCTCCTCACTGACATCTCCGAGATTTTCGGGAAAACGGTCAAGATGCGAAAATAAGAAGTGAACTTTCAGGCTCATGTTGCAGCCTAAGGCGCAAAACTTTTTAAGCATATTTTCCACCAGTCTTTCATAATTTTGGCTTTTGTAGTTTCCCAAGAAGTTTTCAACAACATCTTTGAAACCAAGCCATGCTTCTTTTTCTTTATTGGTCATTGTGCTCAGGAAATGATCGTCTGTCAATAACTTTCTAATCTGAGGATCTATAAAAACACCTTCCTTTATTTTCTCGTAGCTAATCTTTGGATATTTTGAACAAATGTACTTGAAACACTCACCTTCTCTATTCAATGCTTTGACATACTGCTTCATCAAGCCTAACTTAATGTGCAATGGTGGTAGGAGGATTTTATTTGGTTCAATTAGATGTTCATGTAAAATGTTCTTTGATCCTGGGGTAAGATTCCCTCTAGGAGGCCAAGTTTTCCTCTTCCAGTGCTGGTCACGTGCTCGACTATTCCATTCGCAGATGAAACATGGCATCTTAGTGTATCCTGATTGCTGCCCAAGTAACATGCAAAGGACTTTGAGATCCCCACACAATATCCATCTGTGATTTTGATACTGAATTTTTTCCAGAAGCAGTTTCATGTTATCATAGGTCTCTTTTAAATGAGTAGAATGGGCCACTGGGATTGATGCATATTTGTTACCGTTGTGCAGTAACACTCCTTTTAGACTGGTTTTAGAGGAATCTATAAACAACCTCCAGTCACTGGTTTGGTATTCGATGCCTAGCTTGCACACTAATCCTGTGATATCCTTGCAAAATACCAAGGGACCATCTTCTTCGAAAAAAGGCACGAAGTCTTTCTCACGATTTCTGTACCAAGCGAAGTATGTGTCGGATGCCAATAAATTGTTCTCCTGCAATCTAGACCCCAAAAGTTCTGCAGAGTCCTTAGGCAGATTCAAATCCCTGACTAAGTCATTTAGTTCGGCTTGGGTTAATGGTTTAGGATCTCGGTCAGCTGTTGGCTGTTCATAAACATCATCATTGTTTGGATTTGGAGCTGAATCAGAATCTGAATTGTATTGATCCAGACTCTCGGGTGGGCGGGGAATAGGAACTTCTGGGCCATGGGGTACCGGCCTTATTGCAGATGGAAGACTTGGGTATTGAAGGCTCTCTTTATTCTTTGCATTATAACCTTTAACATTGCAAGAACAGAAGTAGCAGTCGTCGGTATGGTTTCTAGGCTCGCGCCATACCATAGGGATCCCAAATGGCAAACTTTTCGTTTTACCTTTGCTCCAATTCCTTAGTGCCGCAACACACGTAAGACAAACCTTGTGTGGAGCCCAACTTTTGTCTTGATCTCCTAATTTAATTCCAAAATAAGCATGATAAGCTCTCTTAATGAAGGTCGTTACATTTGTCCTTTGTTTTACAACAATATACCGACCACAAATATAACAAAATATGTCTGGACTATGGGTACATCCTCTAGAAGCCATTATTAAAATTTTAAAGACGTAATGTTAGAATTATCTATCAGAAAAATATGAAAAAACGAAATTAATTAAAAATAAAAAAAGTAAAAAATTACAAAACGCCCCAAAATTGTTTTGCTAATAACTTTAAAACTGTGGGTGATAGAAAAAAACTGATAGCATTTTTGAATTCAGCGCAGCGAACTGCTTCAGAATCACAACTCAAAATAAAGAAATCGATTTTCATGCAGACCGGTGTTATCTGTTAAACTGATATAAATAGAAAATTATTTAAGTTTTCAGATTTTTACAGATAATTGTAATTTTTACCAGTGAAATCGAATTAAAATCAGTAACATTAAAATTTTAGTATTTTTTTATGCACGAAGGAGGGGCCAAGGGTGAATACCACAAAACGCCCCTCCCCCAAATAGAAAGAGAAGAAGAGAGCCAAAATAAAGGTCGAGAGTTATCATCCAAAGCTTCATCCCCCGGAACATTGTAAAGGAGGACCTTTCTTCTCTCTTTGGTGCTGGGGGAAAGAAGGTGGTACCCCGCCTTAGTGCAGGATTTCTTTTGTTGAAGAGACTAACTTTCTCCTTCTTTTGTAATTTTTTTAACCCTCATTATTTGCCTTTTCACATTTTCTCTTCAATTCAGCCATGGCCTTTATTCTTCATTCCATCATTTTCCATCATTCTCAGTTTTATTTAATTTAAATTTTAGATTTCACTGATGAATTTCTCTCAATCCATCAAACACTTAGTTATGGAATATATTTGGAATTTATATATATATATATATATATATATATATATATATATATATATATATGAATGTGTGATGTTAATTAAACCGAAACTAGGGCTTCTGCTCTTTATATAAAACTTAACAAAACCTCCAGGAACAGAGAGTGGATGTCCATTGCAACGAAAAGAAGTGTTATTGTTACAATTTTTTATAAAACTCTTACGGCAAAAGGTTTAATTGCATTGCTTAAAACGTCAGATGCCTTATTTAGAATAGGGTATTTTTTCTTTTTTTAATCATAAAAAATGCTAAGCCTAAAATACGTGAACTAATGACCTAGATTTAATGGGCGAGAGAGAGGTCCCCATTCCTGTGGTGTGTGTGTGTGTGTGTGTGTGTGTGTGTGTGTCGTCCTCAGTTCGTAGTTTATCGAGAATTAATTTTTTCTGAAAACATGAATTTTCGTGTCTTAGATTAAAAAGAGAATTACAAAATTAATTAATACTTTGCTTCCCCATAATAATAATAATAATAATAATAACAGAGACGATGTAAAGGAATAACACACACACACACACACACACACACACACACACACACACAGTTACAAATTGGGGGCAACCGTAATCCGATACCTCTATGGATTTGGAGTGCCTCGGGCTATTCACGTCCGTGTAGTGATTCGAGGCAAAAGTAAATGAATGTAATTTATTTACTAATTATTATTATTATAAATAACCTAAATTTGTCAAAAGTTTAAAAAATTACTAGTTAGAATTGAGAAATTTTTAATAGGGGTAAATGAAGTGGAAACATTAAGATTGAAAATCTTTTGTACAAGTAAAAAGTTTCACTTTCAGATTGATTGCTTGCTTGCATGCCTTCGTGCTTCTTCTGCAATAAATAACTCGACATTGTTTGCTTGTCTGTTTTCGTGGTTCCTCTTCTTTGCATCAACTTTGATTTCGCGCGCGGTTTAGTTTTCCTACTCATTCATCTCAACAGTAAAATTTGTAGTGGAATTTTTTCTTTGTGGGATGAGCACCAATAATATATATAAACAATCTAAACACGCCTCCTACTCATCTTGTAAACTGAACTTCATATTATCTGCATATGATACAACTGTCTTTTTCTTGCAAAGATGTTAATTGTCAATCCTCTGTCTGTGTAATATATATATATATATATATATATATATATATATATATAAAACATGTCTTTTCAACCCCCTCCTCCTTCATTACATAACCCCCCCTTCATTGCATAACCCATCCCCCTTCATTACAAAAAAAAACTCATTGCATAAACACCCTTTGTTGCATTCCACTTGCAACAATCCCCTTGCAATATTGGTCAGCATTGCATTGCAACATTCCTGCACTCTTCCATTTTGCGACCAAACTACTGATGGAAATAAAAGACGAAATATAGTATTATGGTTTGCATGATTTGATGAATTTGTTTTTCAGTTGCCGCTGGAAGGGTTTTTAGCAACTTAGAATCTTATATCTCCTGGTCGAGGGTGTTCCAGAGGTCAGGTTCTGTGGAGTATAAGGACCTAGTCGCACAATCTAGAGTGCATGAGTTTCTTGTGTTAAATCAGGGTTGAGTTTGGGAAGCTAGTATTTTATTTTGAATGAGTTCCATGGTACAGTATTATGTACGATTTGACACATACATGAAGCAACATTTAGTGTGTAGATTTATACTAATTTGAGAAATTTTAACTCATAGAACATTTTGTTTGTATTTTCATTATGTTTATTCGATTTATAGATTTTCCTAATTTTTTTATTACCAAAAGTGCCTGTATAAAATACTGTCGCGCACTTCCGTAAACAGTGATGCAGTACTCTGAATGATAGGTTTGCATCGACAGTAATTCCTAGAAGTTTGGCCGATTATACTTGTTGAACAGGAACTGAGTTATGTTTATATTTAGAGAGGGCAACGTTTTCTATTTTGAAATGACTCTGTAAGCTGTTTAAGAATGTTTTGTTGGCGTTAACTCTATATGAAGTTATGATTGACATGTCATCTGCGTACTGGTAACGGGACGAGTTGTTTAGCGATTGGTGGAAGTCATTTATATAAAAAAAGGAACAGGATAGGTGCCAGAATGCTCCCTGAAGGCACTTCGTGGGACATGAATCTTGTCAGTGGCGTAAGAGAGTCCTGTGCTATAAATTGTGCTCTGTTAGTCACACAGCATAAAGCGTTACATAAACATAATTATAGTTATTGTAACAAAGATAGTGTATCCTTTGACAACAAACATAGTAAAATTAATGGAATGTATCCTTCTTAAAAAATAATTTAGCTTATTTGCTCTGAGATTAGGCAGGAACGTCAATCAAAATGACAATGCAGAATTCCTCTCAAACACTAATAACAAAGGAAAATCATTAGAAATTTTTTAACATAAAACAAATGGAAGAGGCTGTTAATAAAATGAAGAGTGGAAAGTCAACGGGAGTGGACGAGTTTCCGATTGAACTTATACTGTAAAGGAGGGAGGCAAAGCCATGAAAAAATTCGAAACCTGTTGAATAACTATTGGAGATAGTGGAGACCAGGGAATGGCAGAAGACGGCGAGGGAGACCGAGAAGGAGATGAAGGGACGAAGTGGAGGAGAGCTTGCGAAGATACGACTTGCCCAGCATGCAAGAGCTAGAAGAAACGGGAGTGCTGCTGGACAGGGTGGAGTGGCGAAGGAGGCTGGCTCCACTGACAGGCTGACTAGCCTACCTGGGAGCTGAAGAATTGAAGAATTCTATTATACACCAATGACGCTTTTATGTTGCTCTATCATGCACAGAGGGCCGAAATTATGTAGGTTTTGAAGAAATCAGTCTGAAAACAATACTGTTAAATGTCTTTTATCTCTGACAATGATAACAGACGACCTCATACCTCTTCAATATTCAGAAACTTAAATATTCTAAAACTAAATGACCTGTATAAACTTAGTGGCGGTATTACAGTAGTATGTACAAAGTTGCTAGTAAGAGAAACCATACTTTGCCCATTCACAGGGCGATTACCCCCATCAGATTAACCATAATCATAATACAAGGCTTCCCAATGACTTCATACATAAATCAAATTATTCCATGCAAATTGCAGGAAATGTTCTCTCCTACAAAGGGGCAGATATCTGGAACGCAATACCCATAAACATCAGACAAGCACCATCACTAATATCGTTTCGCAACTAACTCACTGAAGAAACACTTTATAAACTCCTACTAATGTATGTGTGTGTGTGTGTGTGTGTGTGCATATATATATATATATATATATAATATATTGCAACTTGTGAATATTACTTAACAATGAAAATCACCTATTACAGTATATATGCAAAATTCACAATCTTAAATGGGTGCAATCATAAACCACACAAATTAGATGTTAAAAGTTTCCAATATATTACGCCATAATTATAATATGCCTCACTTATCTCTATCTTTGTAACTTTAAGAGTGTATCATGATTTGTATTGTTCACCATTTTTCTTTTCTATTATTTCTATTATTATTTCTATTATTATTTTCTATTATTTCAAAGATTATTTCAATTTTCATTTGTAATGACAGAGCTAACTAAATGCAACATTATTTTATTTTCTATAAATTCTATTTATATTTGACATTTCCCTATGTAAAAATAGAAATGAATCTCAAAGACTTTCGCCTGAAAGGCTGTTATGCTTCCCAACGGCATTATCGGATAAGAATACTGGAATTAAACTATAAAAATTAAACGTTAATCTGAACATTGTGTAAACCAGTATGGATGTAATGTATTATATATCTTATGTAATGTGTTCTTTCTGAATAAAGATTATTATTATTATTAGTATTATTATTATTATTAATGGCCAAAGAGCATTGCATAATTTACCTGCTAACTTTTAATCCCTTTATTACGAAAAAAATGCTTGTTTTAATAAGAGAATATAAAATATATTCACTGAAAAATCCCTACAAAATTCGGACGTGACAAAGCATTACGTCCCATAAATTTCCTTCATTTTTGTTATGATGGATATAATATCGCCTAATACTCGAAATGAATTAACGCATGTGCAGTGCAGTGCATATGCATGTTTATGTGTGCGCATGTGCATTTAAGCATACATAATATAAAATATATCTTCTTTCGTATGTTGGTTTGTGTTATGTATGCATTAATTGCTTTAAGGAAATTAAATGTACTTATATAATTGTATTTCTGCTAATTCTTTACATTTCAACTGCGTAAGAATTATCCTAGGCCCTAACATGCTAGATCTCTAAAAGTAAACTTCAGGAACATACGTCTATGGCCGATCTTAAGAAAACTTGTAACGTATGTGTTCGTAGTGTAAATATAATATGTATACTGTATATATATGTTTCTTCCTCGTGGTGTACAGACGCCCTGTTCCGGCTCTGTACTAACATCAAAGTAGCTAGGAATTATTAATTCAGCGGTTAATTCCATCTATACCAGTGTGTGCATGAAGTATCATTGAATGTGTGAAAATAATTTATTAAATTGAAAGCTAGTGTCATACAGAGTGCATTAAGTGAAATGGCAGGCATTAAAAATAAATCAAACAGAATACGGAGCTTCACGGAAGTTATGCTACACACAAGAGGAAAAGAAAAAGGTCATAAAACCGAGTGAAATCAAATTTCGCGGGCGAAACTAGAAAAGCGGAAAGGAAAGAGAAGGAAGTAAGTAAACCAAAACGATAGAAAAATATACGAAAAAATGTATAAGTTGCTGTAAATCCAAAAAGTTGAATAGTGATGGATCATGTTTAATGGACTGCGCCGCGTACCAGCTGTGCGACTGTGGAAATGAAGCGGACCAGACCACTGCCTTAAAATGCATTCTATGCAAGACATTTAAACATTGCGAATGCATAAACTTAGAAAAAAAGAGAAGAAAATTATGAATAGAATGAATAACAAAATAAGTGGCTTTTATGGCTTCGTGTGCGTTAAGTGCATGGAAAACCACAGACAAATAGTACAAACGGAAATGGAGAATGTTGCAGTACAGGAAACGATTGCAACAAGTTCACCGACAGAAAGACAGTAGACGTGAGAGCACGCCGGCACAAACGAAAATGGGACTCAGGACACCTATGGGAACTCACTAGAGGGAAGTGCAGAAGTAACTTCAGTCGAAGAAATACCTCCTGCACAAAACAGAAACATCATGAATTAAAACGAAAGCATAACAAAGGTGGTGATAGGACAAAGAAAAGAAAATGAATCCAGCAGGACTTATAGGGAATCTAAAAGGCGGACCATATGCGAATGTTATAAAACAGGTTCGTGTAAATATGACTCCGGATATTTCGACATGATGAGGAGTGGAAGTTGCAGGTACGGAGCAAACTGCTACTATCTCCATCTTTCGGTATACAGACAGTCATTAGAAAAAATGCCTAAATATTGAGTGCCCATATTTTTCCATTAAGGGTACTCACAGAAGTGGAAGAAAAAGCAGTTTAAACTCTAAATAGAAGAAGTAAGAACAGAGCCAAGAAAGTATATTTTTCAGAAGAGGTGAGAACGATAAAAGAACAACTGTCCCTTTTTATGAGAAAAGACCAAACTATGTAGATATATGTACCACAGTAATACATGCACCACCCTCCCGTCTAACATCACTCACCGTTAATTCAACAACCATAATGGTATTAAGTGCCGCTGCCCAGTATTCCCAATGGATAACCAATAACACCGAAAAGGAATCGTAAAAACAACTAGAAAACAACCATTATTCAGGAAAACTGAACACCAAGTTTTTTTTAACTTTTTAAATTTATAATATACAAATGTACAGAGCCTATACCACTGATCATGCAGACTGCAAATTACAATACCTGTACAATTTAGCCCTGGAAACAAGCACAGATATTATATGCCTAACGGAAATGTACTTACATAAATGCGCAAAAGGCTGTAAAAAATGCATCGAAGACAATGAAATAACATTACAGACCTACAACATATATACAGTAGAATGGATAGATTTGATAGAAAAGAAGTGGGCCGTTATATTTACTGTACATGAAAAACACATTTATATGTAAGGTAAGCAAATCAAACAGAAGTAAAAGAACTGAATCCTATGATTACACTGGTATGCATATGAAATTTTTTTGTCTGCTGTGAGGGTTTTTTCAACTCATATTATATAATTCGACCATGCTGAATTCGAAAATGACATTGGTTTTCCTCAATCAGGTCAGGTTTTTTCTCTATTGGCCATTTATTATAAGTCCAATTTTATCCCCAAATTTATTGATTTTTTTAGCTTAAACACTGTAGATACGAGTAATATTATAAGAACACTCGTGAAAAATGAAAACATTGTGTGAATAAATATTTTTATTCATACAATGAATATGGAAAAAAGTTTATTGAGGAAGGAATGAAGTTTTTTTGGCTTTCCGTCTGTGTTTTTCTTCGGGCACGTCTCGCTTCAAACACCAGCAATAGTCCGCCAGCATATTGATATCCCAGTTTCCCTGGTACCTCTCTTCCATTATTTTGATATCTTGGTGAAATCGTTCACCCTGTTCCTCACTATAATCCCCGCAATTTTCAGGAAAATAGTCCAAGTGGGACCAAAAAAAGTGCATTTTTATGGACATGCGCGACCCATGAGCTTTGAAAGCTTCCATCAAGTTTTCGACATCGGACTCGTATTCTGGACTTCTACGCTTGCCAAGAAAATCAGTGACAACTGATTTGAATGCCTGCCAGGCATTCTTCTCAGTTGGAGTCATTGCGTTTTCGAACTGAGTATCCTTGATCGAAGTTCGAATTTGAGGACCATCAAAAACCCCAGCATTTAGTTTAGCATCAGATATATGAGGAAATTTACTCTCGAGATATCGGAATGCTGAACCCTCCTTATTCATTGATTTGATGAAATTTTTCATCAAGCCCAGCTTAATATGAAGTGGTGGGAGCAAAATTTTTGTTGGTGGTACAAGGGGCACTGAAACGACATTATGCGACCCAGGTTCAAAATTCTCTCTGGATGCCCATTCACGCTGTGCATAGTGCTTCTCATCCGCTCGGCTATCCCATTTGCAGAGGAAACATGGGTATTTCGTGTATCCCCCTTGCATTCCCAATACAAATGCCACAATCTGAAAAAAAATGAAAATATTTAAAGAATTTAGAGAATTTGTTCTATCAGATAAAAAAATCTATGCATTGGACTGTATCACTTCTGTGAGGAAGTTAAGTGTTCTTATACGCTCTCAAATAACCTTTGGAAAAACAACATAGTCAATAGCAATAGTTTACTTATGATATTAGTATTACCTTCAAATCTCCACAGATCCTCCAGTTATGTTGGTCGTATACGAGAGCATCCATTAAATTTTCATGTTATCGTAGCTCTCAGTAAGTTGTACGGAATGTGCTACAGGGACTGATGCAACCCTATTCCCAATGTTGAGAAGTACTGCTTTCAAACTTCGTTTAGACGAGTCTATAAATAGCCTCCATTCTGATGCGTTATATGGCAGGCCCAAGGATTCGATTAGCCCCTCAACATTGCAGCAGTACACTAAGGAAGAGGTATTTTTGTGCACTGCAAAAAACTTGCGGAATTCTTCCTCTCGTTTCCTATACCAGGAGAATGTTGTTCCCGGAGCCAGCAAGTTGTCCTCTCGAAGTCGTGAGCCCAAGATCTCGGCAGCTAATTTCGAAAGTCCTAAATTCCTGGTAAGATCATTAAGTTTGGCCTGGTTGAGAGGCCTCGGCTCATTTGAAGCGGTATTTTGAGGTATATACGACTGGGACTGGTCATTGGCATTGGTCATTGATTCATCATCAGAATCATCGAAGTCCAGGGTTTGAGGTGGGTCGGGTATTGGAATTCCAGGACCATGGGGTACAGGTCTCATAGCAGAAGGAATGTCAGGGTATACAACAATGTGTTTATTCTTCTTGTTAACTCCTGAAAATAGAAACACAGAAACATGGATATAAACTTGCATATGCAATAGAAGAAGCATTCAGACAGTGGCGGCTCGTGAGGGAAGGCTGCGGTCTGTAAGATATGAAATAGGTCGATGGAGTCTGTATATTTTCTTTCTTTTTCATTCATATTGTCCCTTCGGGGACAATATGAATGAAAAAGAAAGAAAATATACAATCATTGTATATATAAATGTAACTTGTATAACAATATGTATGTGTAAATGTATTTTCTATAACAATATGTATATGTAAATGTATGATTACCATTATGGTGAATATTATGCTATATATGGTGAATATTACATTATGGTGAATATTATGTCAAGTTTCATACGAGGATTTTAAAATATTTAAGAAAAATAAATTTATAAGCCCACCTTGGAGGTTTGTCATGCAGAAATAGTAATCTGTCACGTGATCCTTTCCGTCTCTCCAATCATGGGAATTCCAAAAGGCAAAGATTTCGCGCTGCCTTTGCTCCATCTTCTCAAATTTCAATGCACGTCTTGCAGCACATATGAGGGGCGAAATTTTTGTCCTGGTCCCCTAGCTTAATTCCAAAGTATGCTCTATACATTGTCTTCACAAATTTAGTGATTTGGGACTGGTTATTTGGCATGGTAACCGTCCCACATATGTAGCAGAATCTATTGGGATCATTTTTACACGCTCTATTCATTATGAAATATTTTATCTATATGCCTGAAAAGTAAAAAAAGATATTATACAAGTGAAACAAGTGATGATAGATGTTACTGTTCCAATTCCGCTTTGACAAAATCACGAAAAATTCTATTTACTTATGAGGCCATAGCCGGATAACCTGAGCTGATTGAGAAAAACGGATTGCAGATTCGAAATCAGCAGGAAAAACTCTATAAAAATCACTTACAAAACCCTTCACAGCAAAATTGATGCATACCAGTGTTATGAACGTGTACAAACCACCAAATACCACAAAAAAAAGTTAATTCAAAGTCGTTACAAATTAAATAGAAAACATGTTAAAATCATTTAAAACACCAGTACCAAATATTTTAATTTGTGAGGATTTTAACTTTCCATTCATAACATGGAAGAAAAATCATCAAGTTATATGTTGAGTACCATGGTAACAATACAAAAGATAATAAAACCCAAGCAATAATGCAATTACATATTATGGTACATTATGTATTTACCCAGAAAATATGTGGAGTGACTAGAAAAGAGAACGTTTTTACATTTAATTTTGACTACTAACAATATAATAATAAATAAAAAGGTAACGCATACAAATTTCTCTGACCACAACCTAATCGCTATGCAATTAAATTCAGCAACCAGAAGACCAAAAATGCATACCAGAGAGTCAGAAGGAACATTTGAAAGTTTACCACATTGGTATCTGTTGACACTTTCTTAGGTGGTCTGTTGACACCTAAGAAAGTGTGGGGTTGGTATGTCTCAGGATTCAGATCTTCAAAACTCCAAAAGGATCTTGTTTTCTCGTTTTTAACGACTGCGCGCACCTGATTGTTCCTGGGATCTGTCCTCTTCTATTCACGCTCTCATTTCTCTTCCTTCCTTTTCTTCTTGTTTCCCACCTCCTCTTCTATTTTAGTTTTTTTCCTTCCCTGTCTCCTTTTCTAGCCACACCGACCAACTTTGACTCATCTCAAGCTGAGGTTAATGAAGTAATTCGGGCAATACGCTGGCTATCTGTAGTGCTTACAGTGCCTGTTCGGTTGGATGGTTACAGGAAACCAGAACCGAATTTCGAACTGGATGTCTGTGATAGATTCAACCTTGTTCGTGATAAGTTTGAATGCTCGTGACAGTATCCTATTACTCAAAGGACTATTTGGTCGTGACTTTGCCTTTATTTTCTCGAGTATCCGAATATCTTATAAGAGAGGCTATAAGAGAGGCTAAGTATAAATTTATTAAGTGTGTTCATATGAATGAGTCAGCTTTGTCAGTTTGGATTAACATTTTATATTGTAATTTTTTATTCATTATTTACCTTTAATTTATTTTTTATTTTTGTCCTGAGATTTATCGATCTCTTTTTGAGCGTCATTCATAAATTCTGTTAGTTACATGTGCATAATTGATCTAAAGAGCAACCTTATGATAACGTAAGTCAGCTTTGCATAAGATATTATCACCTGTATGTTATCATACCATTGTTAATAAAAAATAATAGAAAAACTTTTCTTCAATTTTTGCTAACACTAGTCCTCAGCTTATTAAAAAAAATGAAAATACACACACACACACACACACACACATACACACACACAGTGTATTAACTATATATATATATATATAATATATAATATATATATATATATATATATATATATATATATATATACAGAATATAATGTAAAGAACGACCCTTGTTAGAAGAGTGTCCGCACAAGAGGAAAGGAGAAAACGAGCAATTCCGCTTGTAGGTACATGGGAGAATTACGAGGTTTGATTCGCCGAGGCTCTTGGTGTAATGGTTAGCATATCTGACTGGCAATCGGATGACACCGGGTTCGGTTCCCGGGACGTGCCTCATTTTTCATTGCTCGTTTTCTCCTCTCCTCATGTACGGACACTCTTCTAACAAGCGTCGTTCTTTACATTATATATACTGTGTCGTTGCAGTTAAAAAAAAAAAATATATATATATATATATATATACAGTGTGTGTGTGTGTGTGTGTATATATATATATATATATACTGTATATAATGTCACAATATCACAATATTTTAGTTTGAATGTCTATCATCATATTGAATACTTCCCTTTATTTAAAATATGAATTTTAGGAATTGTCTTGAATCAATCTGAATGAGAAACAGTAATCTTTGGTGGTCAGAAGAGAAGAGAACCCGCTTGCATTCATTCCTTTTCAATATCCGGCGTGGAGTCTTCTATGACAGATCGGATATTGTCATGACTTTGTTCCTTCTCGTGTAGAGGACAATAAAAGTTTTCACGTATTTATCTTGTCTGAATAAGTATGCATGAATAAATATGAGCTTCCATTTGTGATGTTCACTTCTCGAAATTGAGGTTTGTTGGGAGGCTTTTTGTGTTTACATTTTTCTATAAATAAAGCCATTGGGTGATTTCCATACGTATGTATATATGAGGTAAGCCATTATTATTACACTATATATTTATATTATCTGACTAAACGAAGCTGTTCATTAATATATTAATATTGTGATTATTTCCTTCACCATATAATCAGCGTCTATTCTCGATCGACGTGAGTAATTTATTAATCTTCCCTATATATATATATTAGTGATGTATCGGATGTCAGATTTCAGACATCCGCGGATGCGGATGCGGATGTTCATGCATAAATTTGTCAGCTTGATAACATGATAGTTTAAATTCATACTTAATTTATTAATCGACTTTCGATTTTTGGTTAATTATAAATATTAGATATTTGATAATATTAGATATTAGATATTAGATATTAAATAATATTAGTGTGTAATTATAAATTTTTTACATACACTCTTCTCTTTTTGGACGAGTTTTCGCCATGCAACTGTGTGTTACCAGGATGCGGGACGGGGACCCAACTCGTCTTGCATCCCACCAACCACTTTTCCCAACAACCACCCTTTGGAAAGTAGTGTGCTTATGACATTATGTATTGTAGCATGAACAATTAATTATACAAATACATAACAGACATTGCCAGTTACATTAAAGATCAAATGAAGGCTGCACAGTGCACAAGTTTCAGTATTTGAACTGAATGAGGGGCAAATTGTACTTCAAAAATAGCAATTTAGTAAATAGTACACATCCGCAACATCCGCATCCCGCAGGTGCGGATGCGGATGTGACATACATCACTAATAAATATATATATATATATATATATATTATATATATATATATATATATATATATATATATATATATATATATATATATATATATATATATATATATATATATATATATATATAACACTATGATTAAATCATCGTAAGTTGATAAATTACTTAAGCTCCTAAAACAAAGTTCGTGGATTTTAATGTTTATAAATTTTTTATCCATTAACTAAAATGAGTGTTCATTAACTAAAAGTGTACTGAAAATGAACTTGGAAAAAGGGCAAAGGCAAGTTCGCATATAATTTTTATCAATATTCATTAATTTTTCATCCTAATAAATATATAAATTTCGTTAAAGACCTTTTTATTAATTACAAAATATTTTCTAATGAAAATATTTTCAAAACAAGGTTTTGCGATGCACTTTATTATATTTTCGCTTTTTATCACCAGTCGCGACAGGCGCAATCTCTCATTTCAGAAGTTAATAATAATAATAATAATAATAATAATAATAATAATAATAATAACCTATTAGCAGTTATAAATAGTGAATTCGATCTTTTATAAATTTCACCCAGTATGTATTGATAATACTATTTCATTGCCTTCCTTGCCTTCCTTTTTAAAATCACTGTAATAAATAACTAAGGCTTGTTATTTTAGTGAAGTATCGTAGTATTCTTTACAAAAAGAGGAGTATGAATCGTATTTCATTAAAATCCGCAGTCTTAAATTTTGTCAAAAAGTTGTACCTGCAGCGCGTGTCAATTTGTATTCTAAAAATAGCGCAAATCTATACTGACAAAAAGAGAGCATTTCCTCTATTTTTATTATACATTTTTAATGAATATATTTCACATTTACGGTCCTGTTTCGTGCATACAGAAATTTTTCCTTTTACTAAACTATTAATTAAAAGCAACGGACGCTGAAAGTAAAACAAAAAACATCAAATGTAAAGCAGAAACTTTGATAAAAGTAAATGATACATTTGCCTTTTGAAATATTTTTCCATTTCCAACCTTAATATTCATTTACACACACACACAGACACACACACACAGGTGTAGTTTGGGAACACGACACATTCTTCCTTTCCTGCTTTCCACTGTTGTTTGAGTGATCATGGGATTCAAAGTGAGATCGTGAGATTAGGGAAAAGTTTTTTATTTTCCACATGTAAATAATGGTGCACCTCTCTCTTCCTTCCAGCAAATATAAATTTAATTCACGTAATCGTTCCCAGTAATTCAGTCCTTTGCATCCATTGATCTTGACTTTGAAGTTTCTGTGAATCCCTTCTAGTTGACTAATGTCTTCTTTTTTATATGATAGTCCAACTTGGTATGATCAATTGTGTTTTCAACAGAGGAATTATTATATTATACTGCATGACAAAAGCCTTGTTAGTACGTTGACCCTCTATGTACTTGACAATGATATTGCAAGTTGCTCGTACCCTTAATGGGTATACTATGTACATACATGTTTAATATAGGTACAGGGTGTACATAAAGTCAGGATCTATTTTTGTGAAGCACTTGGAAATTATATGGAATTCAATCATAAAATGATAAAGTGGTAACATTTATTGAATAATTAAGAGTAGGATTCGACGTGACGCCCATCAGTATCCCTGCACAGCTCAAATCGTTCCGCAGCATTTCTAAACACATTCTGGAGCATTTGCGGGGTTATGTTATCTGCAGCAGTTCGTATACGTGTACGTAAGTTTTCAAGACTCGTAATCTTCGTCTGATAGACGTGCGATTTGATAAAGCCCCATGCAAAGAAATCTAAAGGGGTTAAATCTGGTGATCTCGCTGGCCAAGGTCTTTTGTTGCTTCCGCGTCCGATCCAGCGATTTGGAAAACGTCCATTTAGATAATCCTGAACAATTTTGGCATAGTGACAAGGAGCACCATCATGTTGATAGACCACGGGGATAGGATTGTTAGTACCGTCGTCTATCAACATGATGTGCTCCTTGTCACTATGCCAAAATTGTTCAGGATTATCTAAATGGACGTTTTCCAAATCGCTGGATCGGACGCGGAAGCAACAGACCTTGTGTCGCGAGATGACCAGATTTAACCCCTTTAGATTTCTTTGCATGGTGCTTTATCGAGTCGCACGTCTATCAGACGAAGATTACGAGTCTTGAAAACTTACGTACACGTATACGAACTGCTGCAGATAACATAACCCCGCAAATGCTCCAGAATGTGTTTAGAAATGCTGCGGAACGATTTGAGCTGTGCAGGGATACTGATGGGCGTCACGTCGAATCCTACTCTTAATTATTTAATAAATGTTACCACTTTATCATTTTATGATTGAATTCCATATGATGCATTTCACACTTAAACACGTGAAATGAATGAGTGATGCAAATCCACATGGAAAAAGAAAAAATTATTCCAAGGCCTTTCGTGTATTCAGCAATACACCTCGTCATGGAATGAGGGGAAAAGGCGAGATGACCAAAATATATGTATAGTACTGTACCTATGTAGAGTGAAGAAAAAAATTAAAAGAGATTAGCACAAGGTTAAGAAGCACTGATTAAAGGCAAAATACATTTTAACAAGATATTGTCAATTTTATACATCCCCGAACTGTTATTGAAATAGTTTCAAAAGGATGAATATTTAAAAAGGATGAATGCACATTCTAGAATATTCCTTTCAATTATATCTGTTTTTTTAACGAGAACTTTAGAACTCTCCCACTTAATACTATGATTATGTCTATACATATAGTTAAACAATGCATTAGAATTATTTGCTGTTCTACACGCATATTTATGCTGTTTTACTCTATATAAAATTTTTCCCGTTTGACCTATATAAATTGAATTACATTGTGTGCATCCGATCGAATATATACAGCCAACCGCATTATCCGGGCTATTTTTTATTAGGCGAGATTTAACAGTATTATTATACTTAAAGACTACGTTGTTACCAATTGTTTTGCGTAAAGTCGGAAGATATTTAAAATTTACATGGTAGGATAGGTTAAGGATATTTCTGTGATAAAATTCATTTATAATTACGCTGTTATAATACCTATTCTTAGTTTTCCTAAGACAGTTATCTAGAAATGGAATAGGATAACATAATTTAGTACCAATATTCATAATATTGCATAACTCAGAATCTAAAAATTCAGGACTGACAACTCTCAATGCTCTGGGAAAATATAGAAGAGAAAATAGAAGATTTTATGGAGGGGTGATGGTCGGAATAAAAATGCACGTAAGAGTTATTATTAGTAGGTTGCAGAAAACTTCAAATTTGAATTGATTCATGCATCTCTGAATTTTTAGATCCAAAAGAGATAGGCATCCATCATTTTCTTTTTCACAATGAACTTAATAGATAGGACTAAATTGTTGAGTCTACCAAGAAATTCGTCAACACCCAAATTGTTAGGCCAAAGGCATAAAACATCATCTATTTACTGGTACCAAACAAGGTTAAAATTAACAATAGTAGGCAAAATTTTACTTTAAAAAAATTCCACATATAAATTCGCTAATACAGGCGAGAGGGGATTTCCTATCGCTAATTCAAACGACATACTGTAGCATAAAACTTATTTTCAAACTGAAATTTACGATCTTTGACGCAATGTTTAATTCAATAAGAGCGTTGTGTTGAACAATGAACGAATATTTAGAAATTTTATCTTTTAAAAAATCAAGTAAGTCATCAACAGAGACTTTTGTGAATAACGAGCATACTTCAAAACTTACCAGTTTGAAATTAGGATCATTAGGAAACTTCAGTTTGTTAATAAGATCCATGCTATTTACAATATGATTCGGAAATAGAGCCATCTAACGGAGTTAATAAACTAACTAACCATTTAGATAGCGTATAGGTTACCGAGTTTACTGAACTAACAATAAGCCTCACGGGATTGTTAACTTTGTGTGTTTTAACTAAACCGTATAAATAAGGTGATGACAGATTGATACTTAGATACTTCTTAGAAAGGTCATTATAATTATTTTTTTAAATTTCTCTTAATTTTCTATTAAACACTTTGTTAACATCCTCCAATAGGTTTCTGTTTAGAGGTTTGTACGTATCGCGGTCACTCTGTCACGTCACTCTGTCACGTCTGTGCAAGTGCAAATGCGTGAAATAGGTGTTTTGGAACAGTTGCCATTCCCACCAAATACAATATTGTTCCAGTAGTTGTTCAACTCCGTTGCAATTTTTTGTTTTGGTGGTCAGGACATAGTTCAATTTGTCACGATTTTATGATGAAGCCAATACGTAAGGCTGCTGTACCATGCTTTCATTTTCTGTTCCTCTTTATTTTCATTTAGTTTAGTTTGGGTAGCCAGCTAAACATGACACATTAAGTGAAAGTGAAAAACAAGATACAGTAGGTTCTTTTCAAGTTGTTGTCAGTCACAAACTTTATTTTTTGGAGTGTTTGAATTCTATAACTGGTACTCACCACAAGGTGAGAAGTGTTTAGCGGGGTATTTATGTCATCGGATTGTATGATGTTACTAATAATTAAACCTGTTTTACAACACGTGCATTTTCTCCTGCATTCTGTTTCAGTTAATTACGAGTACACCACACTAAGCCAGTAAGCCATGCCTCCTCTGACGTATCACTGCGCCACGATATAGCCTCAGTTAATACAATAAAACATAATACAATAAGCCCAGCTCAAATCTTGTTCCATCATCCAAAGATACATGAAAAGTTTTAGTAATCGATCACGTCCTGTAATGCCCAAAGGTTTCTCGAAAAACATGTTTTTTACGCTAATACTGTCATAATGGAGGCTTATAGGGGCAATATACATACAAATAAAAGTTGCTGCTCTTCATCCTAAACCCACAGATCTTCATATGTTGAGATAGAATGACTGGTTGAAAAGTTACACCAATTTCAAAATTTCACTTATTCCCATGGGGATGTGTACCCTATGACCCCCTCCAATTTCCCCATAGTGGGGGGGGATTGACTGTTGTCTACTCGGACTAAACATGTTCCTCTGGCTCCAACCTTCAAAAAAATACCAAAAGGTAAACTTTTGCATCAACTTGAAATGAAAATGAAAATTTACTTCCTACCGGGCTCCCCACTACAGTGGGTATATTCTTGTCCTCCGTCCTACAAGCACGTAAAAGTAAGATGATAATGGGTGAAAGAAATGGTAATACAAGGTGTGGAGAGATGTAGATGGAATAATGGTGGAGGTGGTAATAATTTTAAGTATCTGGGAAATATGATTAGCAAGAATGGTACATATACTATATATATGGGACTGCGGCAACAATGGTATAAGGAAGAAACGGTTGTCTGTAAATGTCACAAGAAGAATGCATGAAGAGTTGCTAATGCCAACTTTTTTGTTTGGGAGTACTGAATATATTGAGGGAATATACGTTAGAAGACAGTTATGTAGTTGAAATAGATAGTCTGAGATGTATAGTGGGAGTAAGAAGGACTGACATAACGAGAAATGAAGTACTGTAAGCCGAAAGTGCGCATGAGTCCTTAGAAGATAGAATGAAATTGTGTTTGCTGAAGTAATTTAGTCATGTTGAGAGGGTGGGTTAGGAGCGTATGGTGAAAAAGGCGAACATGACAGAGTGATAAGGTAAGAGAGAAGACCGCGTAAAAGGTGGATTGATGACGTGAAAGTTGTCGTTTCTAAACTAGGTATGGTGTGGGAGATCTACAGAAGCTAAGGCTAACAAAGACCCTAAGATCCACTCTAAGGTTAGCCCGAGAGAAAGGAAAGAGTAGGGGTTAAGAGAAGAGAATAAGAGGTTAAGTAAGTAGCGACATCTATCACTCGTGGGTTAACATTCATTCAGAAAAAGGGAAAAAAGACTCACCCATCATGATCCTCCGGCCACTGCTGACAAGTCAGAAAAATAGTCGGAGAGAATAGGAAAGATTGCAGAACGGTCCTCTACTCCATAGGGAGGTAGAGCCCACTCTGCCGGAAAAAGATGAAAAGAAGTAAAATAAGAACGCTTACAAACCATGCAATACATTCTTAACTCAAGAACAACACATTCTTAACTCAAAGCAACACATTCTTCCAACTGTTGCAGACCGATCCTCCACTCCATTGGGAGGTAGAGGATGCAACCTACTAGGCTGGAAAGACGTGAAAGATGAAAAGAAGTAAAATAAGAACGCATTACAACACATTTTTAACTCAAACACTATCATACCATGCAAATATGCAAACTACAGACATGCAATAAAGAGAGAAGAAAAATAAGTATAAAGAATAACAAAAAGTGGGTTAATTTACTCAACAAGCTACAACTAAGTTCGTGCGAGAGAGAGAGAGAGAGAGAGAGAGAGAGAGAGAGAGAGAGAGAAGAGAGAGAGCGTTACACGTTACAAGGAGTTACAAGGACAAGAAGTACCTCAAAAGGCCTTACGGCCCATACCGAGGAGGTATCAATGGCAAAGGATGCCAGGGAAAGATTCCTACACATTGTCATGGCTAGCCATCCTAGAAGACAGTAACACACATCCTCAAATAGTGTGCAAGATTCAGTCTAACCTTTCCATGAACTGATCCACAGAGGAACTGTTGACAACTTCTGAAGGTAGCCTGTTCCACGTGTCACAGATCTTATAGGTAAAGAAATTCTTACACGCAATAGTGCTAAACCGTTTCAAATCCAACTTCCAACCATTGTTGCGAATCGAGTTATCGTTTAAACTAAACGTGCTCCTAAAATCGACATCGTCGAACCCGTGTAAGCGCTTGAAAACCTCGGTGAGTTAACTCGCGCAGCATCCGAGTTTCCAGCGAAAGCAAATTCAGGGCGTGTAAGCGTCGATTGTAGCCCATATGCCTAACAGAAGGGATTAACTTTGTGGCCCTCGCCCGGTCTCGCTCCAGCCTGTCAATATCTTTCCTGAGGGTGGGCGACCAGAACTGCACAGCATACTCCAGGTGCGGCCGAACCAGAGAATTGTACAGAGAGAGCACAATCTCCTTGTTCCGAAATCGAAATTGCCTCCTGATATAACCCAACAACTTCTGGGCTTTCTTTTCCACCTCTACGCACTGTTTGGTAAACTTAAGGTCGCTGCTAATTAGCACACGCAAGTCCTTTTCCAAATCAGTGACCTCGATATTACTCCCAACACGGAGTAGTCCCACTTGGGATTGGCGTAGCCAATGTGCATGATCTTGCATTTACCCAAGTTAAACGACATTTGCCATTTTTCGAACCACTCTCCTATCTACGTAGGTCCGCACGCAGTTGCTCGATCGCTTCGGGCGAGAGAGAGAGAGAGAGAGATAGTGTGTTTATATATAAATTATGTTACATACCTTTCATATGCCACTTTGTAATAATGAGTTAAAACTACGAGGCGCTCCGTGCGACAGTGACGAGCGAGCCAAATTTAAGTTTCGAGAAAACGCGCGTTAAAGTTTTGAAGCTCGCGCACATGGTCCACCACACCATTTAAAGTCTAAAACAATGGAAAATTACCGAGCGATAAAGACGACCCCGCCATATGAGGACCGTGAATTATGATAGACAATGGATAGACGGTAGACCTTTCTGGTATCATAAAAAAAACGGACTTTTGGGACCATGGCGGGCTCGTCATTGTCGTACGAAGCGCCTCATATGTCAATACAATATTGCGCATTTAAAAATTAATATTTATGTCAATACAATATTGCGCATTTAAAAATTAATATTTTGCTTAATCTCTATCTACATCAGAAACGTTTTGAAAACGGCGAGGCACTGATGCAACTACACTTCTGCATCCAAGGAGCTCGTCTTTCACACACGGTTCGAAAATCTGAACTATACTGTATACATTATACAGGCCACCCACAGTGAAAGGGTTAATAATAACTATAATAATAATTATAATAATAATAATAATAATATATAATAATAATAATTCTTTATTGGTAAAATAAATATTACAATACTACAATTTACAATATTACAGTAATTTGTACAGAATATATTTATTTAATTCTACCTGAGTGGTAGTTACGATTTGGTAGTGTAAATATTGTGATTAATTATTATATAAAACAACCTTCGTAGTTAATGTTATGAAAAATATAAATATGATTAGTTATAATTATGATTACATATAAGATAATGCAAGGTTTGTAGTTATAGGGTGATTTTTTTAGGACGCACAGACGAACTTGTAGTTGAGATTAGAAATTAATTTTGTTAGCAGTATACATTAAATCTTGGTCAATGTAATAGTTATGAAACCTTTGGTATTTAGAGTTAATAGGGATCTTTTCCGTTTGACTGCCGCCATTGAAACATAATTAAACTTTTTGTATTTTGTATTTTAACTGAAATGTCTTGATGATACAAAATAAGTTACTTTATAAAAAAGCTTTTCTTAATTTCCCCTTCAAATTTTGTTTCTTATAAACAATTTTAATTACTTTCAAGATCCATGCTTAATTTTTAAGTTTTAATCGTGTACTCAGAAAAATAAGGGGATCACCTGAAGATCAGCGCTTCCAGCCTTCTTTAGTTAGCTTTATAAGGCTAACTAACAAAAATATCACGACCTAACCTAACCAATCGTCAAGGTCGTACAGTTGACCTAACGTTTGGTTAGGTTAGGTCGTGATATTTTCGTTAGTTAGTCTTATAAGGCTAAGTAAAGAAGGCTGGGGGCACTCACCTCTTATGTTTCAATGGCGGCAGTCAAACGGAAAAGATCGTTAATAGTAAATACAAAAATTAAAAAAATAAAAGTAAATACAAGGCAAGTAATGCGGTATTTAATCCCTAAAGGCATTATTACGAGTTCAGTATTCATTTACCAAGATTCATTTCATCTTGCTTTTAAAAACACTTAGGCTACGTTAGAAATATTTGGAAGAGTCGTGCTTAAATTATTTCGTAATTTCAACCCTACGAAAATAAATAGGTGATTTTTGAGACGAAGACAATCTAAGGTGAGGAATAATACGAGTGAATCTCTTGATGAGTTACAAAATATTTATTTATCCATTCCAAGTTAATGATTTTATTCATACATTTATAAATGAAAATAAAATGTGTCAATTTGATTATGTCTTTGATTTTTAATAATTTTAACTCTTTAAAGAATGCATGTCTACAGTATGATGAAGAAAATCTGCATCAAATAATATCTTTATTGCTCGCTTTTGAACAGCAAAAATGCTGTCTATTACGTTATCAGCAGTCTTCCCCATGCAATATTGCAGTACATCATATAAGGAAGAATGAAAGTATGATACAGAGTTAATAAAACCTGCCTAGAAACTATAACTCGAAGTTTAAACCTTATAGTAACACTCCCAGAAATCATTTTAGATATATACTCGTAACTGATATGGTCCTTCCCTGCAAATTCTTATCTAGCAAGACGCCTAAAAATTTCGTTACATTACATTCTTTTACAACTTCACACATTCAGGTTATGAAGATGTACACTTTTTTGTTACTAAAATCATAAAGGTTGTTTTACTTGAATTTAGAAAGAGTCTATTTGATGTCAACCAGTTCACAACCTTGGTAAATTGACATCTTTACAAGAAAAGGACACATTTGTATCGTCTGCAAACATTACAAAATTAAGAATATTGGAAGAACGCGGGAGGTCACTCATATGCAATAAAAATAGCCTTAACTTTCCTATTATCTGGCGTATTGAAGTCTTCTCACTTCATCGAACTCCCTTTCCTCTTCTTGAACCATGAAATTTTAAAGATTTTCAAAAGGGTCACAGGTCACACGAATTCGGTTCAATTTACTATTATTCCCTCCCGATAACCATTCTTTCACCACAGAACTAAACTTTTATGAACGGGACTGTTATCTTATACAAAATAAAGTGGTTGACCCCGAGAACAAAATTTGCTCGTTTAAAATATTAAAATATTGTTCATTCGTTAATGTCCTTTCTATTTCAATTTGTTCATCGGGACTCAAAGAACACATTCACCACCACGCATCTACATTCAATGTCCGTGTTGTTTGAACATTGCTTTTAGGGAACTGGGTTCCAGATAGACGATACCAGTGACCATCTTTAAAATTCTATAGACAACATTTTCTCATAACAGAGTATCGCAGCAGACCGAAAATTAACACCACCATTTATATGCTGTTCTATAAAGTTTACGATCCAGATACGATTCTTCCGCCAAGGCGTTTTGTAGCAGGAATATAATATTCAATGTGGTTATCATTCGGAGGTGGAATCAGTGTTACTGTTGGCAAAGAGGACGGATTACGATCCATGGATTCTTAGCTCATGATCTTTGTGTTTGTGAAAATGTTTTAAATTAAGCAAATATTCTAAGGAAAAAAATTCGCTCAATGTATCGTTTCTTCTACAAAAACTTCATAGGAATTTATAACTCATAATATTATGATACATTAGCTAATGACACTTTATTAACATAATGTGTAATTAAAAAAATAAAATACATGTCATTAAAATCAAGTTGACTAAACTATTTTTATCACGCTTTTT
This sequence comes from Bathynomus jamesi, assembly GCA_023014485.1. Lineage (NCBI taxonomy): Eukaryota > Metazoa > Arthropoda > Malacostraca > Isopoda > Cirolanidae > Bathynomus > Bathynomus jamesi. The sequence goes on from JAJOZX010000632.1 coordinate 453,095, forward strand.
AATAACAACACGATATCTCCCAAAGGTCGGAGCTGTTTCAATATTTTCTTCAATTTCATAACACCTTCGCTGGTGCTGATTTGTTGTCCAGTTAACCCACAAAATGTTAGCATTTTCATTAACAGATGCTCCAACCTGGATCATATTAAGAATTCTATCTCTTGCGCTGTAGGATTCCAAACAGATGGTCTTTCCTTTTAGTTAAAATAAAAGTTGCATTGATTTTTACGTAAACTTATTGTTGCAGGTGAACGAACATTATCATTGTTTTATAAGTATATTATACTTTACTTACATTTTAATTACTCTTTTAACAAAATGAATATATATATATATATATATATGAATAGAAACGACATAAGTATTAAGGAACGTTTCTATTCATTTATATACTGCGCGGTCATTGCAGTTATTTTTGCATATATATATATATATATATATATATATATATATATATATATATATATATATATAAATTAATAACCCCTGTGAAATAGTCTTCATTAATATTGTATTCTAAAATTTAGAATACAATATTAATGAAGACTATTTTCACAGGGGTTATTAATTTATATATACAGCGTGTCCCAAAGAAATGTATACCCACTTTGTTCGATAATACCAGCTATGAGGATAATAAATATATTACTTTTTGTGTTTTTTAATAGAGAATTTTCTCCTGAATCTAAATATGTAATTATTTTTATTAAAAATTGAAGAACAAAAAAGTTACAGATGTTTAAATTATAATTATTATTTTCGAGACTTCATGTGCGATATTTTCTAATATTTTAACCGACTGTTTTGAGATACTTATGTTTAGTGTTGATATTGAAGCATAAATGTTGTAATTATTAGTTAATTCAAAAAATTTACAAATTCCATGGTTAAATGACACTTTATCCAAGATGTTCGACGTCTTCCAGAACGTTGTTTTTGTAAGTTTTGCACAGTGCCGTCGGTTTCAAACTTATCTCGTATACGTGCAAAAATATTAGAAAATATCGCACATGAAGTCTCGAAAATAATAATTATAATTTAAACATCTGTAACTTTTTTGTTCTTCAATTTTTAATAAAAATAATTACATATTTAGATTCAGGAGAAAATTCTTTATTAAAAAACATATAAAAAGTAATATATTTATTGTCCTCATAGCTGGTATTATCGAACAAAGTGGGTATACATTTCTTTGGGACACGCTGTATATAGGCCCTAGTAGTATAGCCGAAAAAGGGGAGAGTGCAAGAATGTTGCAGGTTATTATGTAATGTTGCAAAGGGGGAGGGGTTGTTGCAAAGGGGGTGGGGGTGGGGGTTGCAAAAAAAAAGAAAAAAAGAAAAAAGAAAAAAAAATAAAGAAAAAAAGAGTACTGGCCTTTGTTGCCAACCTAGGTTGCAAGGGTCATGCACCAACCTAGGTTGCAAGGGGCATGCAACTTGGAGGCCTCCCCCAAGCTATTCCCCCCAAAGGGCCAGAGAGAAAGGTGGAGAGGTGTTCACCTGGCAGGAGCCAAGTGCACATTAAGACTTCAGCCGAGTAGGCGTTGTTTTATAGGCTCCTAATCAGCCAGAATCAGCCAGTTGACTGAGCCAAGGGGGGAGGGGTACACCTGAAGGAGAGAGAGAGAGACGCCTGAAGGAGAGAGAGACGCCTGTAGGAGAGAGAGAGAAACGCCTGTAGGAGAGAGAGAGAGACGCCTGTAGGAGAGAGAGAGAGACACCTGAAGGAGAGAGAGAGGAGTTCTCCCCCAAGTTATTTTCGTTTTCCTAACCTAAGAGGCCACTAAGGGGTTTTACCAAAGGGCCTGAAAGAGAAGGACCAGAGGTCCTTCCTCGGCTGGGAGCCGAGGTGGAATGAGTCTTTCACCAACTTCGCGGTCTTTTATAAGCCTCTATTCTGGCTGAATTGCCAGATAGCGCAATGTGTTCCAGATCGCACCATGTATGCAGATGCTGAGTTGCTACATCAAGCCATGTAATCGGGTGCTGATGTGCCAGATTGCACTATCAGATAGCGCCATGTATTCCAGAAATATTAATCATCCATTGTGTAACAATATGACGATAGTTATTCCAATTAAATTCTGTTTAAATACACCTTTATTAATTGCATGCCTTTCCAGTTTTTTTGCAATGATCGGATTGCTAGATATATATATATATATATATATATATATATATATATATATATATATATACATTCTTTTCTTATGTTAGGTAAATATATATATATATATATATATATATATATATATATATATATATATATTATTTATCATTTAATTTTAGTTTAGAAGCAAATTTAACATTAACTTCATTGAACTTTTCGAAACAAATAACATAGTTTACCTTCGAAAACGTCATAATAGAAAATAATTAATTTTATGGTTAACTAGTTTATTTCGTTTACTATAATTATGTATATACAGTCTTTTAAGCAGCTTATGATACATATATATATATATATATATAATATATATCTGAACTCTTTCAGCTAAAGAAGCCTTATGTATAGCATTGGTTGTGTAATAGCTCATTGTGTAACAATATGATGGTAGTTATTCCAATTAAATTCTGTTTAAATACACCTTTATTAATTGCATACCTTTCCAGTTTTTTTTTGCAATGATCGGATTGCTAGATATATATTATTATTATATATATATATATATATATATATATATATATATATAGAGAGAGAGAGAGAGAGAGAGAGAGAGAGAGAGAGAGAGATAGGATCTGTAGTTAATCTTACGCGAGGTATGAAAATCAGGAAAAAATGCCAAATGTGTATTATTTTAAACATCTTATGTTAGGTAAATATATATATATATATATATATATATATATATTATTTATTTTATAACATTTAATTTTAGTTTAGAAGCAAATTTAACATTAACTTCATTGAACTTAAACTTTTCGAAACAAATAACATAGTTTACCTTCGAAAACGTCATAATAGAAAATAATTAGTTTTATGGTTAACTAGTTTATTTCGTTTACTATAATTATATATATACATGTTCTGAAATATTTTCTCGAAAACTATGGGTGCTAGAAAAATTCTGAAACCATATTTGGAATCAGTATCAAAAGTTCTATACGAATAACCAAATAATTTTCAAAGGAGAATACGAGCATTAAATCTATTGGTGAAAATATATATATGTTACTCGTCAGGTCCCGTTATAGCGGATTGGTACACGTCATAGCTCCACCCAGCTACATCGGCAGCCAATCACTACGAACATCTGGTCTTTTGGGGCGGAGCTTGGCGATTGTGCCTATAAAAGGGGATATTTTTCAGTTTGGAGTAACAGTAGCTATTTTCGCGTCAGTGAATAATCATTCCCTCCACCATGGACCTGTACGTCTCCCCAGACTTGTATGAAGAGAGTGATACTGCAGCATTAACCGCAATTAGCCTTTTTAATGCGGTTGACCGTGATGAATTATTTACAACGCAAACCGTAGAAGACATGTGCAGTGACGCTCCTTACAATCCGACGCAAGGGACTACCATAGAAATGTAAGTGTCTATAATTAGAATTTATATATGGATGGGGTGTAGTATCTCGTCAAATAGATAATCGCCAAAAATGTCAATCAATGTTATTTTGTTACCCCATTATGCTAAAATCGAAATTTTATGGCATTCATTCCTCGAACCAAAGATATCTTCACATAATGGGGATCTGTCTGTATACTCTGTATATGTTTTAAAAGCATTATTCCTTTAAGGTCCGATGAGGATTTGACACGTGTTATACAATCTTTTGAAGAATCTCGGAATACGGGGGATATACTGAACAGTCAACAATGTCACACATCCTCCACCATGGACCTGTACGTCTCCCCGGAATTGTATGAAGAACGTGATACTGCAGCATTAACCGCAATTAGTCTTTTCAATGCGATTGACCGTGGCGAATTATTTTCAACGCAAACCGTAGAAGATATTTGCAGTGACGCTCCTTACAACCCGACGCAAGGGACTACCATAGAAATGTAAGTGTCTATAATTAGAATTATATATATATGGAGAGTTGTAGTATCTCGTCAAATAGATACTCGCCAAAAATGTCAATCAGTGTTATTTGGTTATCCCCATTATGCTAAAATCGAAATTTTTATGGCGTTCACTCCTCGAACCAAAGATATCTTCACATAATGGGGATCTGTCTGTATACTCTGTATATGTTTTAAAAGCATTATTCCTTTAAGGTCCGATGAGGATTTGACACGTGTTATACAATCTTTTGAAGAATCTCGGAATAGGGAGGATATACTGATCAGTCAACAATGTCACACCGAAATAATGTAAGTGTTTTTCGATCTTTTTGGGATAAGAAGACACAATATATTTTCATAAATTTATTAAATGAAAGAAATCAGTACAATAAACAGCTACAGAATATATCGTTACAAATATACGAACAAAAACATTATAATATACAACGAGTACGTACAATTGGAAAACGGTTTTTTATCTGTCTGCATACCATTTCATCGTTTCGGCGAGTGTGACACGGGTCAAATAAATTTAAAAAATTTATAAATTCTTTATCATTTGACATATGCATGAGAAATGAGACGCAGTACATTCCGCAAACATTAGTAAAATATCCTTGCATGCGAAATGGGGTCCACACAACTTCGGGAATATGTAACTGAGCGAGAAATTTTACAATAATAGGATCACTCCAGGGTTGAGTACCGAGTGAATCAAAATAGTACAGGCGCTGTCTATTTTTAAAATAGACAGCGATCCAGTGAATCCCTTCATTACCGATGATGTCTGTGTTCACAATAAGACTACCGCATTCTCGCGTACTTGGCAAACTCAATGTTTCATTCTTCGCAAACACGCCGATAAATTTGGAACGTGTGACTCGCTCCATTACTTTCTGAAGTGTATTAGCATCCATTTTAAAAGTCAGTGATAACGCTTCTAAATCTATCTACTTCTATTAGGGCTTGCGATTCGAGATATACTAGTACACTAATAGGAGCGTCTATAGGCTTGGCGAATTCCAGCCGCACTGAGATGTTTCCGCTCTGCTGTGGTGTTAAATGGGTATTTACGCTAGCAGATAAGTCAGGTGTAATGTCAAACGGGTAAAGGTTAAATTGATCAATGAATTCTTCCTGCGTTACCCCATTACCAAGCTCATCACAATCACCTGCAATATGGGTCAGATTACTATAGGCTCTGGCACAAAGCGGTAACACAGCGTCTGATGAATAGTCCGTACCCATTGTTCCACCCAAAGCAGTGCCATTAACGTATAGAGTTATATTTTTAAGTCCGAAATTCTCGAATTTAAAGGCACTCTTTTTATATTTTCCATTCACCGAAGCGTGGTCCTGCATGCCGATTAATATCCTTTTAGGAAGATTTCCCAGGGCAATGTTTTCTATCTGCTTCGATGCCAACCCTGCAGGAACCGTATATAGTTTGATCTGCACTCTGTTAATAGGATATTTCACTGTAGCGTTTAGTAAATTTTTCTCAATTTCTAGTTGTTTTGGTGAACTTAATTTCACTCGCCGTACGCGGAGGTATGTGTCCATAATGTGAACCACAACGGACTTTGCACCCTCTTCTTGATTCGCATCCAGATTTAAGCAGATCTCAGGACTCGTGCGGGTGAGCTTTATTTTCATATCCACCCCGTTCACAAGCAACTTCTCCTGGAAAGTGAAATCTGTGTGCAACCGTCCAAAACACTCGTATATTTTCTTTTTAGAATTTTTAAATTTGTCCTTTATACTATTTTCATCTTTAGTTTGATAATATCCCTCCGCACTTAAAAAGGTAGCCTTCGCTTCTTTGGAAAAGTTGAGGACATTTTCCAAATAGGCTCGTAGATGATAGTACCCCGTGCCTGCCGATATGTTGGTCTGATTTAAATATACGTCACACTGGTTGAATATGGCGTGCAGAAAGTTTGTTTCAGGGTATACAGCATATTTGTCATCGCAGACCGTTCCATCAGAATGGGCTATACGTAGCTTAGCGTACATGTGCACACAGCTTGGATCAAAAAAGTAAGGACCTGAGCTGGGTATCACGAATTCTATAGGTGCACTCGGGGAACTAATTGTGTTTAAAGGGTTAATTGTAATAAAGTCACTGTGCTCAATAGAAACTTGGGTTGGCGGGAGCTCAAAAAAGGACAGCTCCGATTTACAGCATTGTGAACTACATGGGTGGATGAAGCGTGCCATGGCGAAATAGTGACTCCTCTCTCGACAAGTGGTAAACAAACTATGATTCATGAGATCAATATCCTTAGCTTATATCAGTCAAAAAAGTGGTCAACCATAGGTTTCATTCGCTTACAGCATTTCTTTTTTGATAGCCTTTTACGTTTAATACCACGTGACCCCTTCTTCTTCCGGGGAGCCCTCTTCTTCTTCCCGCCACCACGCATTTTTCTCTTTGCATCTTTGATGATTTCGTTCCGTGTACGCTTTAAATGTTTTTAGCCCCGGCCAATTTAGCCCCGGCCAAATTTAGCCCCGGCCAATATGTCCCGGCCCCGGCCAGGTTTAGCCCCGGCCAATATGTCTTCTGCAGTGTTAAGGCCTGATTGTAGCGCTTTCCTTCCAAGGTATCTGGCACCCCTCTTCAGCAAAGGAACAGCCGTACGTAGTATGGATGAAAAAATGGATCCAAGTCCACTACCGCGCTGGTATCGCATCCCTCGATAGACGGTGAAAGGCTTTCTATCCATTATAACTCAGTGCGTCGAAAGTGTAGCTTCACTGTTAAGCTCCCGTTACCGAATGGGAAGTTTTCGCCCTCAATCGTTCTTATATATATTGTGATATTGGTTATTAAATTAGTTGCGACATTCACATAATGGGGTCTGTCATATGTAATACTCAAACTCCTTCCTCTATGGTTGGGGATGTGAGCAATGCGCAGCAGGCGTGCCTGGGTATCCCCAACAAACTGGTGCTCCACTATATTACTGTAAATATAGCACATGTCTGGGGACCTTTCAGCCAATTTCTCCATCTTCAATTGATACATTAATCTGGACAAGTTATACTGTGTCTCGTGAAATGTGTCTCTTTGGAAGGCTGCGCTATATCGGCCGTTGGTTAGAATTTTGAACTTTCTATGTTCTTTAAGACGTCTGTTAGTCTTTGATTTTAGGATTAGTGTATGTGCAGGGTTGTTTACGATTTCATATACTAAATCATTCGTAAGGTTTGAGTTTCTTAAACTTACGTTTAAGCCTCTCACAACATCCTCGGCCGAACCATATTGACCCGGCCCTAGTCTTACTTCTGTACTGTAATACCGTGCAATCTTAGTCCGAGCGATGCGCATAGTTTCATCCATAGCTACCCCAGCTTTTTCACACTCGTCAATGTCTCTAAGAATCGTAAAAACGGTTTCTTTATGTTCAATATTTAAAAAGACGGTGTCCAGCTGAATTTCGCATATCCCCACCTCATACGAATCACGACCCAATTCAATGTGCCCATGGAGTTCTGTTACAAAGTTGGCTAGCGTGTTGTTAGGGTGTACAGACAGGGACGAGGAGGACGGGAGTGTGACGTAGAAATGGTTAGGAGCCATGTTGCATACTATTTAAGCTTCATTATTGCATCAGCTTTTATATAGGTGTTGAAGCTTTCTGGGTACCCTAGCCATTTCACCAGGTACATTTTTCTCCTTCCTGAACCTTTGCTTCCTAAAATTTTCTCAATTTTAAACACATTTTTTTCTAAATTAAACGCAACTTTCTGCAATTCCTCGCGGTAAAAGCCTCCTGAGATTTCTTCCCCATTCAAATCTTCAATGTAATACATCATTATCTCACCTTTAGGTCTCACAGCCCTAACTTTAAAAATCTCGCGTGTCCATCCTTGCTCAAAACCCTTTGCGAATTTATTCCCCGAACGCGACAGCCTTACATAATCATTGATTTTGAAGCGCGCAGAGTGTGGTGGTGGTGGTGGTGATCCATCTCTTCTCGGGAGCGTACCTCTTTCTAAAACTTCGTTAGGTGTTGCCCCAATCGTGCGATGGTGTGAGCGGTTGTAGGATGATGCCAATGATTCCAGAATGTCTAGAAATCTGTATGTGTTTTTATGTGTAAAATAACGGTGCATGCGTTCCTTTATGGTGCGCTGAACTCTTTCAGCTAAAGAAGCCTTATGTATAGAATTGGTTGTGTAATAGCTGATATTAAACTCTGTCAACATATTCTGAAAAGCACGGCCTATAAACTCCTTCCCCATATCCGTACAAAAATAGCCAGGAACCCTGTTTTCTTTTAACATTAGCGTTTTGGTGGCTTTAGCAACTGTTTCAGGTGATTTATTTTTCAGAGGAACTAGCCACAGATATCTAGAGAATACGTCTATTATGAATAGAATGTAGCGGTAACCATCGTTATACACAGAATATCTTTGCATGTCTGTTAAATCTGCTTGCCAAATAGAATCAATCGAGGAAGCCGTTGTCTTGGCTGTTTTAAACCTTTTTCTCACAGGCTTATGAAGCGTATAAGCGTCCTGCTCCCTCAAAAATCTTTCAACATCTTTTTTTCCTACTCCGTAAACACTTCTGTACAGTCTATCTACGCCGCCGTAAGAGGATGGGGTAGAAATGTCATAATAGCGTTTAGTTAATACGTTAGCCATTTGCGTATTTTAGAGGCACGTGGGTAGGGTTGGTTTAACCTCTTCTTGCTCCTCTTCAAAGGTGTTACCGCCGGGGGTGACGGCGCCTTCAATTGTGTCACAGGCGTTGCATGTTCCAAGTCTTTTAACCTGTTCAGATTTCCTATCAACGTTTTAGGGACATTTATTTGTTGTAGTCTTGCTTTAATATGCTTCCATCCTGATGGTGATGGCCTATCCCACTTTCTCACCAGATCATGGACAATGTCTACGATATTCGATCCCTGTACCTTTGATCCTTCCACAATGATCTCCCCTGTATCGGTCCATTGTATGGCGGGATCCTCATTCAATAGATTATAAAGACTTAAGCCTTTACTCCTCAATGTAAGTGGGAGGGTATTTTTTAATACATGTTCGATATGTTGTGTGGCTAATCTTTTTGGTTGGTCAGCTGTCGTCGGGTACAGATCCTATGTCGCCATCGTCCCCCGTGCTGTGCCTAATAACCACAGGAATCTCTGTAGGGCTCTTATAATTTTCGTACTCGTGAAGAAATTTCTGCAGAGCTTCTTGGTATAAGATTCTTTTCTCATCAGGTGTTTTTTCACTGTTTAATAGGGCTAACAATTCGCTTTCCATTCTTTTAAGTCTGCTTTTACGGGGATCTAGATCGTGTCTGGATTCCTTTGCAGTGAGGCGTACACCTCGTGGGGAATCACTACCACTTTCTTCATTATATTAATCTAGTCAGTAAAGGACCCAAAACTGAAAATAAGATGGGGAGAAATGACCCTCCTGTTTGTACAATAATTCGTTTTTTCTTCGCTACAGTTTGGCTTTTACGAGCGAGTGCACGTATTATGTTCTTGTAGCGGCGTAGGCGAGCCTTCTGATGGGTTTTCATTGATACATTGCAATTTATAACGTTAAGACAGATTTCACAGATGCATTTTAAAAAGTCGGCATCGATATTTTTAATAAACATCTGCTGCATTGCCCGGGCAGTCGATGATAGATTTTTATTAATTCACGGTATTTCTTTAGTCTCTTTGTCATTCTGGAATATACACCGTTTCAGGCTCGTTTGGAAATATATTCGTTCGCAGAAGCACTCTAAACGTGTTTCGCGGATGAAGGTCGCAAAGCAAATATCCGTAACGCGTGCTTGTAGCTTCTTTATAAACTTCCAAAAACTCCTTACGCTGATTCGGGAACATTTGATTGGCTAATACCCCAATTTGTGATACATCTCTACGTTGCGCGAATAAGACTAGATATTGCGTATTTAACGACACATCGCGCATGTATCTATTTTTGAAAAATAGATTCTGATTGATGAAGAACACGCTTATGTTAAGATGGTGGGAGATACTGTAAATGTCTCGGCAAACGTTTTATCCATCTCCAACATGAGATCGTCAATTACAATGATTGTATGTTCATTTCCCTTTAACGAATTAACGTCATATACGCCTTTGTGGAACAAAATATCATCTTGGTACTCGTTGAACACTGATTGATACGTCGAATAGCACCATATAACTTTATGCACAAATTTCGAGAACATCTCCCCTTTTCTTTAATGATTTTAAGCATAAACACAGTTTTACCACATCCTGTAGGTCCAGATATAATACATGTGGATGGGCTCGTGAATCTGAATTTTTCTACAGAGTCCATTTCTAACACGTCACACTCCTAAGTGAGTCATTTACAAAATATTACAAATTTTGAGTGCTGATCCTTATATTTCTTCTCCCACAGAACCGTGAATGACGATGAGGTAGAGCAGCCCATCATTACGGATGACCTCGACGACAGTGTAGTTGTGATCTCCTCCCCTGAACCCTCACCAGCGATACCGGTAACACGTCCAAAGCGGAGGTATGAGATACCCACGTCAGGTATAAAGCGACCGAAATACGCGTCTGTTGCAGCGGTAATAGATCCCCAACCCTCAACCTCTTACGCAACAACACCCCCAGCAGCACCTAATATATCCCCTTATTCATCCGCCGCCCCCCGTTCTGTTAAGTCTACAATAATAGAGCCCCAACCATCAACCTCCTACGCAACAGGGCCCCCATCAGCAGCACCTTCGCTAATATATCCACTAATTCATCCGCCGCCCCCGTTCTGTTGAGGATGGTATAACGCTGGAATTGGTGCGATCCGCAGCCCCCACCCCAGCCTTGACTAGAAATCGGTATAGAGTCAGGGTCGACCCTAGAGTCATGTATAGCAATGGAATTGAGCGCGGACTACGCCGGGTTGTAGAGCATATTATAGAGTTTGCTCTTCAGAATCGTGACGAGCGTGAAGTCAGGACGAGTCTGTCCTTTGGATTCGGGTCAGATGACGGTGATGTAGACGATTATTGGGTGATAGTGCCATTTAGACGTTTGGCGGCTGAAGATGTAGAATATATATTAGGGCGTATAATGCAAGCCGCCCAAAGTAGTATAGCCTTCAATATGGACAACTTCACGGTAAATATTGACCATGTATACCGTGTTGCGGGTCATAGTGCCATACCGTATACTCTTAACTTCAATTCTCAAGCTATTTATAGACGGCATATAAACGTCGATCGTGGTTGCGGCTTTATAGCAGTACTCTTAGCACGTATGTTTACTGTACAAAATACACGAACTCAAAAAATTTGGTTGCCTACAGTCGTGGAGCGTGCCCGTAAACTAGCTGTAGACTGTGAACTTGAATTTGACTGTAATATGGGTCCTGAAGAGCTGAGAAGGGTAGAACAGGAAATGAATGTCCGCATAGTTGTGTTTGGGTTGGATGATCGTCGTAGGACTGTGTATGTTTTTAAAAGCTGTGTGAGAGATCGTACAAGGCCCCTACTTATTTTAGGATTGTCAGGGACAACGTATCTCCCCATCCGTAATATAAGGTGGCTTTACGCGAGTTATGACAAAAGTCGAAAATATGGGAGACATCATGATTTGTGTAAGGGGTGCCTCGAGTTTGCGGATGATATAGTGAGACATTGTAAAGAATGTCACATGGTATGTGAGCAGTGTAAAAGCACCAAATGTGAAAGCCGTGTAGTTGAAGCTGAGAAGAGAGACTGTGATGTGTGTAGACGCACATTTTTCAATAATAGCTGTTTTGATTTCCATAAATCAATTGGCACGTGCAGGAAAATGAGAATCTGTGAATGTGGTATGTTTCACACAATGGATAATTGGGGAAAATTTAAGCACAAGTGTGACGTAATTCACTGTCCTACATGCCAGGAGGAATATAAGGCGGATGGAGTAAAGCATGTATGTTATATGAAAGATGCTAAGCCTAAAAATAACCCTTGTATAACTGTATACTACGATATAGAAACATATACGAACGCTGAAACCAAAGAGGTAATTCCACATTTACTTGTGAGCCAGACTATCTGTGATGAGTGTATGGATATCGAATGTGACGAGTGCCCCAAATGTGGTAAACGGACAAACGTTTTTAAAACGAATGTCAGCGATAGTCCTGTGAAACTATTTGTGTCCTATATTGTCAAGTTAGCCGACAAGTTCAAAAAAATGACTGTGTATATTCTCGCCCATAACGGGGCAAAGTTTGACACGCAGTTCCTTTATAAGGAGTTGCTTGAACACGAATCCTCTGAGATATTTACAGGTGATCCATTGAAAAGAGGCAACAAATTAATACAGATGCAGATAAGAGGCAATGTACAATTTAAAGATACTTTATTATTCACACCTTGTAAATTAGCAAAGCTACCCAAGGTGATGGGAGTAGCAGCTGAAGTTTCCAAAGGATACTTCCCATACACTTTCCTCACCAGCGAGACTTTAAACTACGTAGGCCCACCACCCCCCAAACATTATTTTGACTGTATGGATGAACGTGAAGACTTTGATCGATACTACGACAGTTTTAATGAAAGTAACCCTTATAATATAGCTGATGAATGTGAGCGTTATTGCGTGAATGATGTGCGCGTGCTTAGAGTATGTTTCCAGGCCTTTAGAAGGATGTACATAGCCCGTTTCAAATGCGATCCACTGCAAGTCGCAACCACCATCGCATCATTATGTTTTACGGTGTTCAAGAATAACTTCATGCCGAAAGACACCTTAGCCATTATTCACCGAAACAATCCCCGCAGTTACGGGCACAAGGCTATTTACTGGCTCATACACCTACAGCAACAGACAGGTGTATACATAAAGCACGCCCGCAACACGGGTGAAGTACCCATTAAGATTAATGGACGTGTTTTTTGGGTTGATGGGTTAAGTGAAAACCGTGTCACTGGTGTGAAGACTGTGTACTCCTTTAACGGTTGCTGGTGGCATGGATGCCCCCGTCCTGAGTGCGCACCGGAGATATCCACGGTAGGTCTCCTGCCGACTGTCTTGCATCGACCCGCACCCGCGATCAACTTATAGGATCACAGTTCACTCACAAAGTCTTGTGGGAGCATGAATATGATGCACGGATGGAGACAGACGAGGTGTACCGTGAGGAAATAAAAGCGATCAAGCGTTCAATGGTGCTGGATCCTCTCAAATGTGGTGATAGCTTGTTTGGAGGACGTACAAATCCTTTCAGACTATACTTCCCACCTACGGAGGGCGTGAAGCTCCATTACTACGATTTCTGTTCTTTATACCCATACGTGATGAAGAGCAATCCGTACCCCGTGGGCGCTCCTGAGAAACTGGTGGGACCTAGCCTACCCTCCATCAATGAATTTTCAAAAATTTGAATGATCGTTACTTTGGGCTCTCTTTCGTAGACGTACTCCCCCCACGCAATTTATGGATGCCGATCTTACCTGTCGTTATCGACGACAAGCTCATGTTTCCCCTGTGCGTGAAGTGCGCGGAAGAGGATAACGGCGAATGTAACCATATACCCCACCAGCGTAAGATCAGAGGCGTATATACAAGTCCTGAGTTGGCCCTAGCCGTGCGCCATGGTTATAGAATACTGAAGATACATGAGGTGTGGAGGTTTCAGAAGCTACCCAACCTTTTCACACCATATATAAACACCTTTTTGAAGGATAAGGTTGAGGCATCAGGGTATCCGCGAGGAGTTGATACCGAAGATGAAAAGTCTGCCTATATTCAACGTTACCGCGACCGCGAAGGTATACAACTTGATCGTGTCCAAATTGTAAAGAATCCTGGCAAGCGCTTTAGTGCAAAGTTGTGTCTAAACAGTCTATGGGGAAAATTTGCGCAGAATACCGGCAGAGGGAGCATTCATTTGGCACAAAGTTATAGCGATGTCTGGGATTATGCCAATGCCCCCGATAAAGAGGTCATGGAGATCGTAAATGTAGGTAATACTTACGTAATAAAGTACAACAACACTGAATTTGCCACAGATACCTCAAGGGTTACAAACATACCTGTGGCCAGCTTCACAACAGCCTACGCCCGTATAAAACTTTGGGGTCTATTGCATTCTCTTGGGCGGAGAGTATTGTATGCCGATACAGATAGCGTGATATTCACAGAGAGGGAGGGTGAATACATGCCCACTATTGGGGAGTTCCTCGGCGAGCTCACTGATGAGATCAAGGATGAGTATGGGGACAACGCATACGCCGACTCTTTTGCCTCAACAGGACCTAAGACTTATGGGGTACGGGTCAGGGTGGGGGAGGAAATGAAATATATCGTGAAGGCAAAGGGTATTACGCTCAACCATGCGAATCGGGAGGTTGTTAACTTTGAGTCGTTGAAGGATCTAGTATGTTTGGATGAACAACCTCCCAACTAATTGTAGGCACCCACAATTTTCGGGCGCAGAAGCTGGGGGCGTGAAGGAACTTAGGGGTACGATGGTGTGCCGTAACACCTATAGGAAACGTTACCAGTTACCTGGTACCTATGATACCGTACCCTTTGGATACCAATGATGCTTCTAACTCACACGTCTTGTATATAATCGTATCTATTTGTAAATATATAATATATATATATATATATATATATATATATATATATATATAACTTGAATATCTCGTTTATTAAATCGTATTTGTAATATATATAACTTGAATATCTCGTTTATTAAATCGTATTTGTAAATATATATAACTTGAATATCTCGTTTATTAAATAATAATCATGTTTCAAATAGCGTTTCACTTTCTCCTTTGTGTGTGTGTGTGTGTGTGTGTGTGTGTGTGTGTGTGTGTGTGTGTGTGTAGTGAAAGTTCTAAGCTCCGCCCACTGTAAGACCGTGAGTCATGCTACTATCTGGGAGTCCCTGCGTGGTCAGTCGACCGCAGTAAGCCCGAGAGATCAGACGTGTATTCAGATCAGACGTGTATTCAAATGGCTACCTTTAATATTGCTTGTACAACGTTTACGAAATGGTATTCAGTAAAGTGCCAGGATGTGGTGGATACCGAAAAACTTCCTATTCCTCCCTCCTATGCCTCTTTTAAAAACACATTGGATTGTGCGAAGTTCCAAGATGTACAAATACTCTACGGATGTTCTGGTGAGACCGTTGAAGGCTTTCGTTGCACAGACGATGTGCTGAAGTATACTGCAGAGCTAAACTTTATAAAGTCTCACATACACCGTGAAGTAAAAGAAACAACGCGTGCAGAAGAGAAGCAGCAGGTATGGATAATGAGTCTTGCTGATGGGTGGTGTGACAAGCGGTATTACGTCATGCTACACCATGTCGATTACTCATACCCTACGACTGGAAATGTGAATCTCGTGATCATGGACAATCTTAAGTATTTTTATCACTATATTAACGTATATCATGATGAGGTTCGTAGTGAGGTTGTGGCTAGTGCCCTGCGTGAATTTTTAACAGAGTTTAGAGACGAGTATCGTTTGATGGGCAGAAAGGAAAAATATGAACATATGTTCCTCTCAAATAGTGCGCCGGAGTGTGGAGATATTTAGTAAAACATAAAATGTTCCTAGTTCTTATCCAAAATGTCTGGTGCGTAGGCTGGTAGTGATATTCTTGTACCGGTACAACAATTCGACTCGCGGAACAAGCCCATTCACGTATCATCGAGTCAGCCGCCCGTCGAACCATTCCTGCCTACCTGCGTGCCTCACACGGCTCATAGTTATCTCAGAGCTTGAGCCGAGTGGACGTGCGCTCCTCGAATACGATGGAACTTCCTTTGAGCAGCATTCTCAACGCCTCGTACGATGTGTCCGTGACGAAATCGTTGCGCGTGTTCAGGCGTAATTCCGGTACCATTAGCTATGTACTGGAAACGGAATGTAGACCGACAAACAAACGGGTTTATTTAAGTATCGAGGAGATGAATAGAATCTTTGTGATAGTTGAGAAGTGGAGTGAAGATCGTTATAAAATACCTGCTAACGTAGGTACAAGAAGAGAGCAGATTAGTGACGCACCCTCATACGCCGTTGTATGTACGTTGTGTATAAATAACGATCGGCCGTGCATTGATATACGGTTGATGTGGAAGAATGCTTCTGATAATAACGCTCTTATTCCTACGCGAAACCGTTTCATCCTCGACAGAATGTTTGAAATCGTCGGATTCCGTAAACTGAAACCTATATTAGACGCGCGTGTTACGGATATGTTTTATTTTGATACAGTACTTGAATACGCATACACCGCTCTGCTCGATGGGTTTACCGAGTGTAGGGCTGGTGAGAATGGTCTAGTGCTGGATGTTTATTTAAAAAGTTTAGACTCTTTGAAATACCATGAACTTTGGTACAAAGCAATTGATCGGTACAAGGCTGAGCTCACCTACACCGTTCACCCTGAAGAACTATTTCTTTATATAACGCGCAGTTGTCGTAACGATTTAGAAGATTATTTCAATTGCCGCTATGTTGAGTGAGTTCACGATTGAAAAGCTCGAGTCGGTAGAAATAAACCCTCGATTGGAAAAGCGTTCTTATAAACTTGTGTTTAATAATGTAGCTAACGATGAACTCTTTGTGCGTGCTTTTGATTGTATTCTAGACGTATTTAAAGATGACTTACCAACCGGTTGTAAAGTGGGAACAAAAATAGTACTGAACGATATGAAAGCCCTTCATATCGAATACAGGTTTCCCTATACTTTAAGCGGTGAAATATTATTAAGCCGCATATACTGCGTAATGCAGAGCAATAATGATGTAATTGTAAACTCGATTAAGACCGAGTTTAGTATTTTGAAAAAAAGTGAATTGTATTTATATTTTGCTTGACATTTCTCCTGTACTGATTATACGCATATTTCTATTGAAATGTATATTTATTTCTATTTGAAAAGTATATTTATTTTATAAATATATCTCCATAATTGTGTGTGTGTGTGTGTGTGTGTGTGTGTGTGTGTGTGTGTGTGTATATTTCTCCTGTACTGTTATGTACATATTTCTATTGAAGTGTATATTTATTTGAAATGTATATTTTATTTATATATATCCATAATTGTGTGTATATATTTCCTGTACTGTTATATGCATATTCCTCAAATGTATATTTATTTTCTATATATTTATAATAAAAAGAATGATGCAATGTTGTTTTACTTAATTGTTATGCCTTCTACTACCGGTATTCGAAATATAATAATGTATACAGTGGTATTGCGGTATCTGGCAACATTTAAGCCTTCTAAGCCAACTGGCTGATTAGGCTATATAATAATGTATACAATAATACTGCTAAAAGAGGTATCTGGCAACTCAAGCCATTTACAGCCAACTGGCTGATTAGGCGTATATAATAATGTATACAATGGTACTGCTAAAAAGGTATCTGACAACTCAAGCCATTTACAGCCAACTGGCTGATTAGGAGTCTATAATAATGTATACAATGGTATCGCGGTATCTGGCAACTCAAGCCATTTACGCCAACTGGCTGATTAGGAGCCTATAAAACAACGCCTACTCGGCTGAAGTCTTAATGTGCACTTGGCTCCTGCCAGGTGAACACCTCTCCTCCTTTCTCTCCTTCCTTCTTTCTCTTGGGGGATAACGCCGCCTCCAAGTTTTCCCCCCACCCCCCTTTGCAACACCCCACCACTTGCAACAACCCCACCCCCTTTGCAACAAACCCTCCCTTTGCAACATTACATAATAACCTGCAACATTCTTGCACTCTCCCCTTTTTCGGCTATACTACTGGCCCTATATATATATATATATATATATATATATATATATATATATATATATATATATATATTCATTTTGTTAAAAGAGTAATTAAAATGTAAGTATAATATACTTATAAAACAATGATAACACAGGCCTGCAAAATTGAGGGTCCTAAAAACTTTTTTGAAATTGTATGCTGGTTTTATAGGAATTTGGGGTGCTAAATCCAAAAACGGCCTCAGATTTGCTCCATCACGTATAGTTTTTTCACAATTTGCTATGACGTTTTTATGTTGTAATATGTTACTGAATAAAATAAGTAGTGAAGAATTACCACATGAAACCTATTTCCTGACCATTTCTGAATATATTTATTTTAAAAAACTATAAAACTTGGATACTTACATCTTTACTTAGTGGAATGGCTTAGTAGTCCCGTTTTCTTTTGCCAGTGAAGCTGCGCCTGTTGCATTTCCTTTTGTGCGCTGCTTCCGGATTTTCACGATGCAGCATCCAGCAATAATCCCCCATCATATTAACGTTCCACCGGCCTTGGTATCTCTTTTCCATCTCCTTAATGTCTTGATGGAAACGTTCTCCCTGTTCCTCACTTACTGCACCTAGATTTTCTGGGAAAAAGTCCAAGTGTGCATTCAAGAAATGAATTTTGATACTCATTGAGCATCCCAAAGCTTTGAATTTCTCCAGCATGTTTTCAACAATGAGTGCATATTCAGGGTCCTTATTATTCCCAAGGAACTTAGTAACCACACTTTTGAAGGAATTCCAAGCCTCTTTTTCTACTTCAGTCATCGTAGACAAGAAGTTTTCATCTGACAGCAGTCTTCTAATGTCTGGGCCTACAAAAATACCTTCTCTTAATTTTGCTTCTGATAGGTTAGGGAACTTCTTGCGGAGGTACTTAAAGCATTCTCCACTTTTTTCTAATGCCTTAACAAACTGTTTCATAAGACCTAGTTTTATATGAAGAGGTGGTAGAAGTACTTTCTTTGGGTCAACAAGATTTTTACGCAAAATATTCTTGCTTCCAAGTTCTAGAGATCTTCTCTGTGGCCAGTGTTTTTGCTCCCAGTGTTGACTCTTTGCTCTGCTATCCCATTCACAAAGGAAACATAGGAACTTAGTATATCCTCCCTGCTGCCCCAGAAGCATGCACAATACCTTAAGGTCTCCACAAATCATCCAGTGATGATCATAATATTTTATCTTTGTAAGAACCAATTCCAAATTCTCATAACTTTCTTGGAGATGTACCGAGTGACCAACAGGTACAGAGGCATACTTGTTCCCATTGTGCAAAAGAACAGCTTTTAGACTTCTTTTAGAAGAGTCGATGAAAAGTCTCCAATCTCCATTCATCCGCTTTGTACTCAATGCCAAATGCCTGTACCAAACCATCAATATCACTACAGTAAATTAAATTGCCCTCATGTGAAAAGTAGTGAATAAACTCCTTTTCTCTTCTTCTATACAAATATATCGATGTTCCAGCTGATAATAAATTTCTTTCTTTTAATCTGGAGCCTAAGAGTTCAGCAGATTCCTTGGATAATCCCAAATCTCTCACTAAATCGTTTAGTTCAGATTGAGTGAACAACTGGGGGTCTTGACTTCCTATATCACAGTGAAATTCTTCATGATCAGTATCTCAACCAGAATTACTAGGCAAATCTTCCAATGTTTCTGGTGGAAGCGGAACTGGAACTTCTGGCCCATGAGGAACAGGTCGAAAAGCTGATGGAAGATTTGGATAGAATATGGCTTTCTTATTTTTTGAGTTATAGCCTTTAACATCACAAGAGCAAAAATAGCAGTCATCACAGTGATTTTTTGGCTCCCTCCATACCAGTGGCACACCAAATCTGAATGCTTTCTTTTTGCCTTTACACCATTTCCTTAGATCCTCTACGCAAATAAAACAAACTTTGTGTGGTGCCCATGGTTTGTCTTGGTCTCCTAGTTTCATTCCAAAGTAGGCATGGTACACTTGCCTAATAAAATTTGTTAAGTTTCTTTGATGTTTCTTGATCACGAATTCCCCGCATATGTAGCAGAAGCTGTCGGGACTGTTGACACATCCACGGCTAGCCATGATTCACAACTTACTACAGTACCCAGAACACAATAAGAGTCTTGAATTTAATTTAATAAAGGCTAAATAAGGCTTTCTTAACACTATCAAAACACGCTAGTTCGCTGATATAAAACACAAAAAACAACTCCAAATCACTGAAAAAATTCGCTTCGGATGAATCATTGTGCGCACGTCATGAAATCTGAGTAACAACTGACTCATACGGCTTGGCAACCCAGTATTTATAGTCTCTTAGAAGTTTCTAGTAATTTCCGGAAATCTGGCATTTTCTCGAAGTCGCTTCACAAAAAAATCGAATTTGTGAAATAACTTTGTGTCGTATGACATTTTTATTGTGTTTCTCGAATTCAGCAGAGAGAGAAAATATATGACTTCTTGGAGACACGGGAAAGACTCATTGAAAATCAGCACGGATCCCAATCAAGAAGATCTTGCCTATCACAATTTATAGAACACTATAACAATATCCAAGACGCACTTGAAGGCAATGAAAACTACGATGTCATATACAGGGATTTTGCTAAGGCCTTTGACAAATGTGATCATGATATAATGGCGCATAAAATGAAACATATAGGAATAACAGGCAAAGTTGGAAAATGGAGCTACAACTTCCTCAAAGAACGCATACAGGTCGTTAAAATTCAAGGTATATCATCATCAGAATCGGAAGTACGGAGCTCAGTACCACAAGGAACAGTATTGGTCCCGCTCCTTTTCATTATCATGCTAAAAGACATAGACAATGAAGTAAACAGCAGTAGTATAGTAACATCCTTTGCAGACGACCCAAAGATCAGCAGAAAAATCAGCAATGTAAAAGGGGTGGAGACCTTGCAGAGGGACACGAACAACATATGCAAATGGTAACATTTAACACCGAGAAGTTCCAGCTCTTGAAATATGGTGGAAATGAGGAACTTAAACAGATAGCATATTATGCCCCGGACAGACAGGAAATTCAGAGAAGCATGAAAGCGATAGATATGGGGGTTATAATGATCGATGATGCGAAATTCGAGACACAAAATCAGATAGCGATAAACAAAGCAAAAGGAGTCGCGAGACAGGTACTAAAAACCTTTAAAAGAAGGGATAAGACAGTAATGATTCTCCTGCTGAAAACACTGATCATACCAAAACTTGAATACTGCTCAGTCTTGACGTCCCCATACAAGAAGGAAGAAATTAATAAACTAGAAAATGTCTAGAGACATTTCACATCCAAGATCGAAGGCTGCAAAGAACTCAACTATTGGGAAAGACTACGTAAACTAATTCTGTACTCCCTGGAAAGAAAAAGAGAGAGGTACACCATAATCTACATATGGAAACAACACTGGAAAATAGGAAAGGTAGAATGTGTAGTGTTCTCAAATTAAAGGCCCGGCAAGGGACCTCTTCAACATTGAAGGAAAACAGCTTGGTTGTCAGGGGACCAAGACTTTAATCAGCTTCCAAAGGCACTCAGAAACGTGACAGGGGTCAAAGTTGAAGTCTTCAAAAGAAAACTAGACGCCTGGCTGAGGACGGTACCAGATGAGCCGGGTGTATCTGGCTATGTGCGGTGGAGAGCGCAAGAGCGCAACTCGCTCCTCCACCAAGCCAAGCCTAGAGACGGGGTCAGCTTCACATTTGGGTGAGGAGAGACCAACGCAAAGAACTGCTACGAGGTATATAGATCACAAAGAAAAGACGAAAATATTATGAATGGTGGAGCATACAATTCACGTGGAATAACTACCAAAGTTTTCGCACCTTGCCTTTCTTATCTAAATCACGTGTTACTTTCGTGAAATAATTTTCATATATATATATATATATATATATATATATATATATATATATACACCTTTCAAATTTTCGTGCGATGATTCCTCATTTCACGATGGTTAAGCTTGTCGCCCCTCTTCTCTTATATATATATATATATATATATATATATAGAGAGAGAGAGAGAGAGAGAGAGAGAGATATGCAAAATGAGCTTCACCAGGATTCGAACCCAAGACCTCTTTAACAGAAGTCATGGACGCTGACCATCACGCCACAACAAGACAAACGTTAACATAACCTGACGCATATTTAATCACCCGAGGGAACATATTCCGCTTTCGCGTACAGAGATGTTTTACATGTTTCCCCCGCCCCCCTACACTCAAGCCAATGGCAGTATTTAATTCAAATATTTGTGGTATAGCATCAGGTTGTGTTGATATTTACATTGTTGTTTAACCTATATAAATTAAGTCGGGAAACTGGGAAAACTTTAGACATCATAGCAAATCAGCATAAATATGTGTGTAGGACGGCAAATAATTTTAATGCACTGTTCAATAGGGTGCAGTGACCTTACTATTATCAGAATTTTTTTTTTGAAATTAATGATGGCCAGGGTATAGGAAGCTGCCATTACATAAGGAAAGAATGTAAAAAAAAATCTATGCGTCAAAGTTAATATCTTGAGGGTTCACCAAAGCTCTGAAAACTGAAAAAAGAAATTTTTCCGAATTAATCAAATATGATGCACCTTAACATAATTTTGCCATTTTTATGCTGATTGATAAGATAAAACACATTAACTGTTGGCTTTAGTCTTAATGCTTGTGTAATATTTTGCTGATTAAATCATTACTACAATTGAAGTAATGTTTTAATCACCCAGAACTCACCACGAGGAGGTGGTGAACACTTCAGTGGTGAACACGTGTTGCACGTGTGGTGGAACACGTCGAGTTCAACCACAGCCCTTCCCATCCAGCCAACCTTCAGAGCTGTACACTGTTGAATTTAATCAGATGTTCTTAGTTTTCATTTATTTCAGTTTACAGTCTGCTTTAGTATTAAATTTCTTCATGATCGCTCGAGATTTAAACCCAGAAGGGATGAAGCCATCTTTATATTTTACACCACTGAAAGCACGGGAGGGTCCAGTCATCAATTTCACACTTCGTTCTACTGCCTGGGTATGACAAGAAAAATACGGAAAAGTCATCTTAGGTACGTTCTGAGATTGGATCCAACCTTGAAGCTCTTCAGTTTCAACTTTCTCTGTTATTGGGGGTTCGAAACACTGCTGTGAATTCCATTCAATCAAGTCAATGTAGTCTAAAGCTTCGAATTTGAGTCTGGGTACCCAAAACGTACGCACAGTTTCATCTACTGGGCTGTTTCTGCAAGCTGTTATGCGTCTACCTGCTAGTTCCCTAACAGCTAGACGATCATCAGTCAGCATTGCTACGAACAGATTTTCGCTGTGGGCAAAAAGGCATTTTTCTAAATTATCGGATCAATAACCCGACGAACTTCATCGTCACAGGCTCGCGAATATCTAATCAGCTGCAAAATATGACGAGCTCCATCTGTGAAAGAAGATTCTACTTTAATGGGAAGCCACATCGGAGCATAAATTTTCACAATGTAAGTAGCTAACATCAAAAGTTGTGATGAGGGTTTATCAGTAGAAATATACAATCTTAGAATTCTGCCAGCTGTTGTTAACCATCTTGAATGAGCAATGGGTCCTGGCGTGAAATCAGCTAATTGTTCAGAACATTGTCCAGACGAAACAGCTACACACATATGATACAAATACTTCTGGTTATTACTCAGTTCAGCAACGTCCATCTCTGGCGACGAAGGTCCTTCAATTTTCTGAAATTGTACAAAAGGTAAATTATGACAATATGACAGACTTACCCCATTTGGACCAGCAAAGGCTTTTGGGCCTTGAGTATTGCCATCCAGATGCTGTAATAGATGTCGTAAAGGTTGTTCATTAGCGTGCAAGAGACAAATGCACCATTGTAATGGCCTTTTTAAATCCTCTTCAAATCGTCAAATTACACCAGCTGATTTACCTGTATTTACACTTGTCCCATCACATCCAATTACTACTAACTCCTCGGTGAATAAATCTTCAGTTTCAAGGTAATGTTTTAAACTTCTATGAATGTTTCAGTGGTGGTAACAGATCCTTTAGTTATTTGACTCCTTGTTCTGTCTTTACGTCCATCGAAGTACAGTCCTTGTATTTGTTCCCTGCTATCGTCTTTTGTCTGTAATTTTTTGCGATATTTTTGTCTTTCTCTTCTAACCTTACTGGGATCAATAACCTTAGAAGCATCAGTCTCGTTAACAATATCAAGACCTCGCATCAAGGCTGTCTGTTGCTATAGCTGCTGCAGATCAGTCAGACAGACCTCGGCGATCACATTCACGAGTTGGGAGTTTAATTTTCATTTGCTTAGATGTTCCTGGGTTAGATTCTTTTTGGTCCTTCTCTGCGTAATTCATCTCATCTTGGGCTGTTATTTCGGTTTCATCATTTGAACTTTTAAAGGCGTTATCTAGAATTAAACTTCTGCTCACCTTTCCACTTGATTTCTGAAACTTGGCTACTCTAATTTCCTCCTCCATTTTCCTTTTCTCGGTTTTCCTAAGTTTCTTAGTAGTGAGTACATTCATTGTTCCAATCATCATTTACCTTTCTGTTCTCTGGTCTGTCAAGAGTTTCCTTTCAGCTTCAGGTACTCTTCGTTCTTTGCTACATGAACAAGAGTCAAAATTACACAGACATGCTGCAGTATCGAATAATTTGGTTGAAGCATCTAGAAGAAATTTATTCATTGGTATTCATAATGTTTATCTTATGGTATGCCTGATTGAAACCTTGAATATTAATTTTTCGAGAAGTATAGTTTTCAGGTGTGATCAACTAGTTTCAACCAAACTGTTTTCTTATCTAACAGCAGATTTTCATTAAGATTTGTATTCCAATAAGATATTATCCACTGTAGGTAGACCTGACAAGATACGTGAATATTTGCATTATTCGGTGTTATTTCAAGACATAAAAGTGTCATGGTGGACCCTGAAAATAGTACTGTAGAACAAAATAATTTTTGCAGTGGTTTTTCTCATGAAATGTCATATTTTCCTACCCTGGCCGACTCAGTATTTGAGAGTTGGCTTTTTCACTGCACCTTACTATTTAACCATATATATATATATACACGATGAATTTCACAATTAAATACGTGAAATGAATGAAAAATTTGTGGGTTTGCATTATATATATATATATATATATATATATATATATATATATATATATATATATATATATATATATATATATATACATACATATAGTATTAACTGGGGAAGTTCTAAAATTCTTGTTACAGATAAAGACAACTGAAAGGAACGTTCTGCAATATGCATTTCTATACATTATAAATAAGTTCACTAACAGTTCGGGAACTTACAGAATGGACCACATCTTTTTAAAGTACTTCTTCCTTTAATTTTTGCTAATCCATCTTAACTATTTTGTTTACATTGTTTCGGTTTCATGCCTTCTTCCTTCATTCCCTGGCGAGGTGTACCGTTGAACACACGGAAGACCTTGGAATCGCTTTTCATTTTTCCTTGTGAGTGCGCATCATTTAATTTTTTCTTGTGTTTCGTTGTGAGATTCATCCCATATACATATATATATATGAAAGAGATAGCACCGTAAACTACTTGGACGCCATACTTCAATCAAAGATTATATATATATATATATAATATATATATATATATATATATATATAATCTTTGTTTGAAGTATGGCGTCCAAGTTTACGGTGCTATCTCTTTCTCGATCACAAAATGTGTCTCTCTATGTCACGGGGATGACTACCTTTCGGCCTGTGAGGCAGTTTTACCCGGCCTCCGGCTTCGAAATATTTGCTGGAAATTTCCCGACAAATAAATAAAATACAAATATATATTATTTATTCTAAAATATTAAAAGAAAACCTTTAAGTACAGGAAATAGACTAACATTAAATTTCTTTCATCCATTATTATATGGTAATGTATGATACTAACAACATTTGTTTCATTTTTGACAAAACCGTTGCGATGAAAGAAAGTGGTCCCAACGAAACAGAAGTTGGCCATTCCTGTTCTAGAATACAAGCGAAGATCCGAACCTGCGCGTATAAAAAGTTTTAATTTTATTTCGAAAGTCATTAAAAAGTATCCTCAACATTTTGTATTTCGATGCGACCTTCGACGCGAAAATACATTCTCTTTTATTTCGCGTTAATTAATTTTATCCCCTTAAAAAAAGATCATAAATACAGAGATCTATTTTTGCTTTTCATTTTAATTTCAACAATCCTTTTGCTTTTATTTATTTCCCGTAACTTTTCATTCAAAAAGTAATGTTTTTTCATGTTCCTCTTCAGGCAGATTAAGTACAGAAAAATGCATTACAGTATCTTTAGAAACTGAAACAAATAGTTTATATAAAAGCAATCGGAAAACAATATAAAATTGAACACCGAAGTTTTTCAGTGTTAAAACGAGAGAAAAGGAGGAACCAGAAACTATGGATTATTGTACAGGGTGTTCTTAAATTATATTTCCTATTTCATTGAATTTACATAGGAAATAGGAAAGGCAATGTAGGAACACCCTCTATTACATGTAGTAATCCATAGTTTCTGGCCTCAAAATGTTCAACAAATTAAGAAAAAAACGCATATATGGTATATCGCTCTTTAAATTTTTAATCCCGTGTGATTTCATTAGGATAGTTGGATAAAAAAAAACTGTTTAATTGATTACTGCCGCTTTACCGTCATATTTCAATGCGTAATTTTGCCATTATATAGCTGAAGTGTCCGTATTCCCGCTTCAAAAAGACCGACACTTTAATGTCACATTGCATTTGTATGATTCGTTTGTCAGATTCAAGCGTCATTAATCCATTTTAAAAGTGACAAACACTTTAATGTAATTTTGCCGTTGCATGATCTTTTCGTGAAATATAACGGTAGCTTATATGTATCATGACGTATCTGTATAGCAATGATTCACAATTTAATTAAAGTTTTAAAGATATTCCATTAAAAATATTAAAACTCGTCTTTAAAACCCACCCACTTTTTCATTATCGGCACACCAATAGCTTGGTCCAAATCCTGAACCTGCTTTTTAATATTTTCAGCGAACTCCTTCCCTACTCTAAATTATGCACACAAAATATTATTGAGTCCGTTTCGTAGCTGGGGAAAAAATTAGACAGATAACGAAATCGAAGAATGATCTGAAATTAATAAGCATTTGTCTTCTCTTACTCATTTCTGAAATGTTTTTAATAACATTTTGGTTCGACTCGTTCGATGCTAATGATGAATTTTTACTTATGATGGATGGGTGAGATTATTAATGATACTAAATATAAGAGAGCGTATTTGTATCGGGAGTGTATCTTTCAGCTTTAATAATGTAGAGTTCCTTAAATATTGATGAGGCATGGACGTAATAATCGAATATTTTTTCTGTGATTCGCTTGTGGTTAATTTTATTAAAGGGTTAATTAAGGCACATACACTTCTATACACCATTATTTTTTATAGGTGATGATATACAGCATACGTATTGTTTGTTTGAGAAAAAAATAAATTTTCTTAAAATACAGGAGAATTTCGAAAGTTTGTGACTTTTCCTCAGCATAATGTTCATTGAAACAATTTATTATGTAATAGAACTCATTGCAATTTTCCTTCTTTTACTTGGGATATTGTATGAAAATAAATTATTATAATTATGTTTTGTATTACTTTCGTGTTAGTTATATCAATTTACTTTTATTTAAGAATAATTTGTTGACCAAAAAATATATCGTCCACAATAGGAAAATAAAAACCCACTCTAATAGACAGAGTTTATTTCCACAACAGTTTCGATGCCGACTGGCATCCTCCTCGGGTGGATACATAAAACATTCGTTTTTCTGTATCCACCCGAGGAGGATGCCAGTGGGCATCGAAACTATTGTGGAAATAAACTCTGTCTATTAGAGTGGGTTTTTATTTTCATATTTTGACCTTCACGTAGAAAAAAGTGAAGTTTTTTTTCATTTTATATCGTCCACAAATTGAAAGCTTTTGTTGGCGTTATAAAAGTCATTTATATACTGTAGATCAGAAATAATAAAGGACCTAGTGTATTTCCCCGTTGTGTGTACCGACTACCACTATGCAAGTAGCGTTTGAACCAATATAGTGCCACTTCTCGAACTACATAATCAGACAATTTATCAGTGAGAATGTGATGAGAAGTTGGACCAAATGCAAAACCAGACCAATCATTTACCTAGAGGTAACTAACAAGAATGGCAACTAACATGTATTAGAATACTATCAATAAATTTAAAATAGTCCCAACATAATTACTAAACAAACAACTGGGAATTTGGGCGGAAAACCTGAACTCTGACACAGATGAAATAAAGGCAAACAAATAGAACAGCAAAGTCGAAATTCTTATTTTTTGAAGTTAAAGAACTAAACTTAATCATTTTAAACGTGTACAGACCACCAAACACCACAAAAATTAATTTCTCTTCATTACAAATGAAATCGAAAACACGTTAAAATCACTTAAAACCCCAGCACTAAATATGTTAATGTGTGGGGATTTTAACTTTCCATTCAAAACATAGAAAAAAATGAAGTTATACATGCTGAGAAATTTTACAGTAACATTAGAAAAGACAGTAAAACTTAGGCAAGAATGCTATTAGATATTAGGGAAAACTATGCATTTACTCAAGAAATACAGTATGTGTAGCGACTCGAAAAGAGAACGTTTTATATTTAATTTTGACAAATAACAATAATACAATAATAAACAAATGTAGCGCAAACTAATTTTTCTGATCATAAGCTAATCGATATCTAAATAAAATGTAAAACCAGAAGACCAAAAATTCGTCCTAGAGAGATGGAAGGAATATTTGAAGGATTAAATATGAATTTAGTGAAAGAAGGTTGGATAAGTGCAAATGCAGAATTAATTGGAATAGATTGGGAAGTGCTACTTCGCAAAAGAACGCCAGAAGAAATACGACTTATAACAAGAAACGAAACTAAACTTAAGAGACAAACGAGAAAACGTAGCAAACTCGGAAAAAAAAACAGAACAGTATTTGAACAACAGAAACAAACCATAAAAAATATCCACGGATGTAAAACGGAAAAAAGGAGACTCAATCCAGATAAAAAAAACTACACGAAAGAGAACTGGACCTAAATCAATTATTTATTCAGAAGTCAAACGAGGAGAAAATCAAGGAAGTAGAAAACATAAAAAATAACCCAAAATATTTTTGCAAAGAGAAAAATTAAATGTAAAAACGATATTGGTCTATTAAAAGACAGAGTAAATGAATACACAAATAACTCAACAGAGTGCCATATTTCTGAAGAAATGCAAAGAGAATATGGTTAATCCACGATACCTATTCTGGAGGAAATCATTCGACACAGGGCAAATTCCATTTCCATTAAAGAACGCGAACATTGCTCCTTTATTCAAAGAAGGTAAGAGACCAATACCTAAGAACTATCGGCCAGTATCTCTCACCTCCCACCTTACAAAGTGCTTCGAACATGTAACTAGAGACAAAATTACATACTGCCTACGAAAAGAATTTATTCAATTCCGAACCAACATTGCTTCAGGGCTGGAAGATCATCCTTATCACAGTTCTTGGATCACCAAGAGAAAATACTGGAAACGTTGTGTCGAGGTCAAAACATAGGTGTAATATAGGGTGTCCCAGAAGTCTGGACTCATAGGGAAAACAGACATATTTTTAAAGTGAAACAAACACATTTTTAATGTCAGTTTTACATATTTTAGGAAAGAAAATACCCTGCTGGCTCAGTATACCAATCAAGAGAAGGTGGAAGTGATATTGCTACATGTTTCCGGAAAAAAACAGATGGAGGCATGTCAGTTATTTCACGAACATGCCTTCCTCTGGCTTTTTCCGGAAACATGTAGCAATACCAGTTCCACATTCCCTTGATTGGCATACTGAGCCATCAGGGTATTTTTTTCCTGAAATATGTAAAACTGACGTTAGAAATGTGTTTGTCTCACTTTAAAAATATAATGTCTACTTTCCCTATGAGTCCAGACTTCTGGGACACCCTGTATATTGATTTTGCTAAACCCTTCGATAAATGTGATTATGGAATTATAGCACGCAAATTTAAGAACCTAAAAATTACTGGAAAGTTGGGACGATGGAAATTTAATTTTATGACCCAACGAACACAACTAGTGGCAGTAAATGGAGTTATATCTGAAATATCAGAAGTCGTCAGCCATGCCCCACAAGTTACAGTATAAGCTTCCTCGATATTTATCATAGCGATTGCAGCCTAATCGTGTTTCGAGGATGACCCAAAGTTATGTAAGAAATATCAAATGGAGGTGACATAGAAAAATTGCAAAACGATATTGAAATATTATTAAGCGGGAGTAAGACAATAATTCACTATGAATCTCAACAAAGAAAAATTTAAACTTACAAGATATGGTAAGAAAAACGAACTACAAAGTCGAGGATTCGGAACACTACAACAAACCCACAAGTTAGAGATCTTAGAGTAGACAATGTGATCGGATGCAAAATTCAGAGAACACTACATCATTAAAATTTAACAGCTAGAAAAATAGAGAATTACCTGGAGGAGCTTTCATAACAGAAAAAAAAATCATGCTAAAATTATGGAAGACTTTAGTCCTACCTATAATTGAGTATTGTTTATTATTCACATGATCATACAGAAAGTTAGACATAGCAAACATAGAGGCCATACAAAGGACTTTTACGTCTAAGATAGAGGAAAAGAAAGATGAACACTACTGGTCTCGACAACAAACCCCGAAACTCTACCGCCTGGAAAGAAGACGTGAATGATACACAATAATATACATATAGAAAATACTCGAAGAATGTGTCCAAAAAATTTAGAACTGAAAAAAACAATGGAATGAGAGAAGAGGCAGATTTTATACTGTCCAAGCTGCGATGGAACAGTGGGACGAGAAAACGATGATGGAAAACACCCTTGGAATACGTGGCCAAATCTTTTCAACAATCTGCTCAAGAACTAAGGAACCTCCTGCACACTATTCTGAATAATTTCAAGAACCAGCTAGAGAAATTCTTGAGTAAAATCCCTCACCGGCAATGGTAGCCGGCTGCATGGGCAGGAGGAGAGTAGAAATCAACTTTCTCCTCCACCAAAGTCCGTAAATGAGGCGGGATGCTGCAAAACGGTCGACCACAGGTCGATTCTGAACCGTCGTTTGAAGACATCAAGTAAAACTAAAGTAAGACCTTTCTGTTTCTATAAAACAAGACCGTATGCGTATAATACTTTTGCAAGCTTAAACTTAAATTTGTATATAAATTTTAGTGAATCCTAAATAAGGGGTAGAACCATTGCAAGCTAATTTCATTTTAATGTATTCAGCAAAGAAAAATCTTTACATATTTTTATAACTAGTCTCACAGTGCATGTATGGCTGTATCTTTTCCAGTTGTTTATAATTTATTACATCTTTATTTTCAGTCGTGTGTCAGTACCGTTTTCTTCTATAAATTTTGTATTTTTTAATTTTTCTGGTATTATACTGAATTTCTTATTGTAAATATTTTCTTTTTAGTTCTGCTTGAAGTCATAATGATTTATTGTAGTAAAGATTAAGGGACTACCTCTGTGTTTGGTGGAAATGATTAAATTGTAGGTCCTTCTACCAAGGGGATCAAAGTGTCTTTTAATATATGTTGTTGTTGTTGTTGTTGTTGTTGTTGTTGTTGTTGTTGACAACTGCATAATTTAGACAGCCACAAACAGCCAGGGGATTATATGACAGAGGGAACTTACACCTGAAGGTAGAATTTTAACCAGTGCCCTAACAAGGACCCCAATGATCCATACCGTTACTCTTCGTAAAGAGAGAGGCTAGGTCAGGCATAACTTTGACCCCAAAACATATGTAACAAAAAAATGGAGTACTGAAGAAAATTTTTCTGGGACAGATTTTGAACGAGAGTTCTTACAAGTATTTTTTTACTTTTACTCGTAATACAGGAAATCTTTAACTGTTGTCTAGAGTCAAGGGACAACATCAAAGAGTTAATGAAGAAGGAAAACAAATATAGGTCATCCTTCCTTTCTCCTGACAGCTGTAGAAACACGACGAAAATCCAATCTATCTCTCAAGGATTGCTGCATGGGGAAGCTTTGAACATTGCTTCCTTTCAATCCTTTCGAGAGCGAACCTGGCCATGAAATTCAGTGTGGTTTTGCAACTTATTGCAGGAATAAGAAAAGAATATTTTTCTCTGTCGGATGAGTTTTTGATGTATTTTATTCAAAACTGAAGTTATCAAAGAGCTAGAAAAATAACTAGTGGCAGGGCTGGAAGATCATCCTTATCACAGTTCTTGGATCACCAAGAGAAAATACTGGAAACGTTGTGTCGAGGTCAAAACATAGGTGTAATATAGGGTGTCCCAGAAGTCTGGACTCATAGGGAAAACAGACATCATATTTTTAAAGTGAAACAAACACATTTTTAATGTCAATTTTACATATTTTAGGAAAGAAAATACCCTGCTGGCTCAGTATACCAATCAAGAGAAGGTGGAAGTGATATTGCTACATGTTTCCGGAAAAGAGAGAAAAAGGGAGGACCTAAAAATCCATAGAATATTATACTCTAGAATCTAGATGGACAGGAAATTCAGAGAAATTCTAAAGCAAAAGACTTAGGGGTTGTAATGACTGAGGATGCGAAATTTGAAACACAAAATAAGATAGCAGTAAACAGAGCAAAGAGAGTAACTGGGAAGATACTGAGAACCTTTAAACGAAGGGATAGGAATACAATGATTCCTCTACTGAAAACACTGATCATACGCAAATTGGAATACTGCTCGGCCCTAACATTGCCCATATAAAAAAGAAGACATTAGACAACTAGAAGGGATTCAGAGAAGCTTCACAGCCAAGATCAAGGGTGCAAAGAACTAAACTACTGGGAAAGGTTACGCGAATTAAACCTATATTCACTGGAAAGGAGGAGAGAGAGAGAGAGATACACCATTATTTACACGCGGAAAATAATGGAGAAACTAGTCCCTAATCTTACTCTGAACCCTGTAACTCCCCAAACAACAGTGGAAAGTAGAAAAGGAAGCCTGTGTCGTGTTCCTAAATTAAAGGCTAGACAGGGAACATCCTTAACCCTGAAAGAAAATAGTTTTGTTGTGAGAAGACCAAAACTCTTTAATCAGCTGCCCAAAGACCTAAGAAACACGAGTGGTGTTGCAGTGGATATCTTCAAAAGAAGAAGACCCCTGGCTCAGAACAATCCCCGATGAGCCGGGCGTACCTGGCTATGTGAGGTGGAGAGTACAAGAAACCAACTCACTACTTCACCAGGCCAACTCGAGAGGAGGGGCGACAAGCTTGACCTTCATGAAATGAGGAATCATCGCACGGAACATTTGAAAGATTGAAAGGTATATATATTCAGGGTGGTCCAAAAGTCCCTATCTATTTTGCTGAAATATTAGTATTTTAGGATAAGACTGTCGTATCAGCTTGGGTCTAAGATTCGACGTGAACACCATCAGTGTCTCTACAGATCTCAGAACTGTCCACTGCATTGCGGAACACATTCTCAAGCATTTCTGGGGTTATTTTAGCCACTGCCGCGACAATGCGGCTTCGCAGATCCTGCAGGTCTGTATCTCTTCTTTGGTAAACCTCAGACTTTATAAAGCCCCACTCAAAGAAGTCTAATATTGTTAAATCCGGAGATCATGCTGCCCAGGGCCTGTTTCCACTACGTCCAATCCAGCGATTTGGTAAGAGCTCATCAAGGTACGCCCGAACGATGTTTGCATAGTGACATGGAGCGCCATCTTGTTGAAAGACAACAGTGTCGAGAATGCCATTTGAACGAAGCTGGGGTTCAAGAAACTGCTGAAGCATTTCACGATAAATTGGCCCTGTTACCGTAGCTTCTTCAAAGAAAAAAGGTCGTAATTCTTCGATCTTGTCATACCCAACCAGACATTAACTTTAGGAGAATCTCTCCCCCATTCGTAGAACTCGGTTGGTTTTTCACTAGCCCACATACAGCAGTTATGTCGATTAACCTTTCCGCATATGTGGAATGTCGCCTCATCGCTGAAGAGAATGTGGTTTAATAAGTTTTCCGTATGAATTTTTTTAATCAATTCTGTACACATGGCGGCTCGCCTTGGATAATCCTCTTCGTGTAACTCATGTAGCACTTGAATATGGTAACTTTTCTTTTTTGATGTTAATTTTAAAATCCTTAGAACAATCGTTTTTGGTATGCTCAGTCTACGTGATGATGTACGAGTTGACATCCTAGGATTTGTTTCAAAGGCATCTCTTACCAATTCAACATTTTCTTGAAAGTTATCTGGACGTCCAGATCTTGCCTCATCATGATCAGATCCTGTTCTTTTAATTTATTGACCAGCTCGCGAATTGCTTTGTCTATAGGTCCTAGTTTGTGAAATCTTCTTTCGAATTTTTCTCCAATTTCTTTGCACTGCTTCCCTTGGATACGCTGGATCACACGTTCTTGTACAGCCATCATTATCAGTAGTACTACCGCAAAATGGGAGAGTGCAATTGCAATGCAACATTGCAGCATTGCATGCAACATGATGAGAGTGGTTTTGAAACTGTAAGCAATTTCGATCACATGACGTCATAGCTTACACTTTTATGGGGGTTTTGAATCACAATTCGTTGCATTTTTGGATGTAGAGGGGGACCTACCATCTATGTACTACCTAAACCAATTGTTGCTTATCTTCGATGATCGAGTGGACAATCAATCTGGTATGAGCTGAGAGTTTAATGCGTATGTAGCTTAATTTAGAGGGGTGTCTTTATGCCCTACAACTGGTTAAGTATGCATTTGATTAATTATAGTTGTAAAGAGTGGATGGCATATTTTATACTTAGTATAATGAGATTGCAAAAATTCTTTTTATCGCCGTTTGTACAGAAGATGAAGCTGAGATATGTCTGCATAATATGACTTACCAAAGCTTAGCACCCTCTTCTTTTACTTTTTTCTATACAAACCTATGTGTATACACACCCACATATGTTGCATATATTATTATTATTATTATTATTATTATTATTATTATAAGAATTATAAGAAACTGTGAACAGCCATCAATTTAGAGAAGTGTTAATTAAGTAATGTGAATTAATAAATTAAACATGTAGATAGTAAAATTGTTACCCCAGCAAAACCAATCTGCAGTTTTCTTTAATTGTGTGCATAAAGAACGGGGTTTTAGCACAAACATATGATGTTATTTAATTTATTATTAATTATTATTAATGATATATATGAATGGGAGAGAGTTACAAGGAATGTGGATGCCGCAACAGGTTTATATGTACGTTTACATGTACCGTTTATTGAGAGAAGAATTTGTACAGAAAAGCATGCAACCATACATAGTGACCGTGTTTTGAGAATAGGAAAGAAGAAAACCCTGAACAATTTGCAGGGAAGATAAATTGGGTATAAATTTTACAGAGCAGATGGGGACTGGAAGAATAACACACGGACAGTATTTGCACATTTGAACGTCGATTTGTTCGAGATGATTTATTACAGAACAAACTTGGTTTTGAAACGATTTCATGAAGGTACTTACCTCAAACGATTTCATGAGGGTTCTTACATCAGATAATTAACAAATTTGCATGGGTAGAATTTACTGTAAATATTCGTGCTGTACCGTTTCGGATCCAGTTTACAACCATTACTTCGAGCCGGTTTCGTATTAATTGTAAAGAGTTTAGCATAGTCGGTGCTTTCGCTCCTGTTCAGAAGTTTAAAAATTTGAATGAGAGTTCATCTGAAGCGGTACTTTTCTAAGGAATACAAATTAAGGCCGGCGATGAATTAGTGATGCCTGCCCGGATTTATCCTCGTCGTTCTGACTTGAACTTTTCAAGCCTTTGTATGAAACCTAATGCCTTTTCAACATCGATGCATTGTTTGATAAACTTGGGGTAGAACGATAGAGGAAGGAATAAACG
The DNA here is from genome assembly GCA_023014485.1 of Bathynomus jamesi. Taxonomy (NCBI): domain Eukaryota; kingdom Metazoa; phylum Arthropoda; class Malacostraca; order Isopoda; family Cirolanidae; genus Bathynomus; species Bathynomus jamesi. The sequence continues at coordinate 488,958 of JAJOZX010000632.1, forward strand.
CATTTTACAACATTGAAGAAGCAGAAACTGATAATATAATTAACCCCCGCTAGATCGGCAAAGTTGAGTAGTGTCTTTATACGGATGGCCCGCTTTCATATTTTCATATATTTCTATTGGTGAACATGTACTAAAAATGATGCCTTGTCTTAACGCCGCAATATATATATATATATATATAATATATATATATATAATATATATATATATATATATATATAATAATATATCTATATATTGATTAATGGTAGGTTTAGTCATTCACAATTAATATATATAAATATACTGTATCTTGCTTAAATTTGTATCTATTTTGACGGAACAAACTCGTAAAAACGAATTTTTTAGTTTAATTAAATTATTAACATTTTTTATTTATTTGTTTTTAAGCGTCGTCTAAGTGACTCTTTGAAGTTTCCAGAGTGCTTCTGACATATGAGAACGAAATTCATTAATTACATTGGTATGCATATGAAATTTTTTTGTCTGCTGTGAGGGTTTTTTCAACTCATATTATATAATTCGACCATGCTGAATAAATGACATTGGTTTTCCTCAATCAGGTCAGGTTTTTTCTCTATTGGCCATTTATTATAAGTCCAATTTTATCCCCAAATTTATTGATTTTTTAGCTTAAACACTGTAGATACGAGTAATATTATAAGAACACTCGTGAAAAATGAAAACATTGTGTGAATAAATACTTTTATTCATACAATGAATATGGAAAAAAGTTTATTGAGGAAGGAAGGAAGTTTTTTTGGCTTTCCGTCTGTGTTTTTTCTTCGGGCACGTCTCGCTTCAAACACCAGCAATAGTCCGCCAGCATATTGATATCCCAGTTTCCCTGGTACCTCTCTTCCATTATTTTGATATCTTGGTGAAATCGTTCACCCTGTTCCTCACTATAATCCCCGCAATTTTCAAGAAAATAGTCCAAGTGGGACCACAAAAAGTGCATTTTTATGGACATGCGCGACCCATGAGCTTTGAAAGCTTCCATCAAGTTTTCGACAACGGACTCGTATTCTGGACTTCTACGCTTGCCAAGAAAATCAGTGACAACTGATTTGAATGCCTGCAGGCATTCTTCTCAGTTGGAGTCATTGCGTTTTCGAACTGAGTATCCTTGATCAAAGTTCGAATTTGAGGACCATCAAAAACCCTAGCATTTAGTTTAGCATCAGATATATGAGGAAATTTACTCTCGAGATATCGAAATGCTGAACCCTCCTTATTCATTGATTTGATGAAATTTTTCATCAAGCCCAGCTTAATATGAAGTGGTGGGAGCAAAATTTTTGTTGTGGTACAAGGGGCACTGAAACGACATTATGCGACCCAGGTTCAAAATTCTCTCTGGATGCCCATTCACGCTGTGCATAGTGCTTCTCATCCGCTCGGCTATCCCATTTTGCAGAGGAAACATGGGTATTTCGTGTATCCCCTTTGCATTCCCAATACAAATGCCACAATCTGAAAAAAAAATGAAAATATTTAAAGAATTTAGAGAATTTGTTCTATCAGAAAAAAAAATCTATGCATTGGACTGTATCACTTCTGTGGGGAAGTTAAGTGTTCTTATACGCTCTCAAATAACCTTTGGAAAAACAACATAGTCAATAGCAATAGTTTACTTATGATATTAGTATTACCTTCAAATCTCCACAGATCCTCCAGTTATGTTGGTCGTATACGAGAGCATCCAGTTAAATTTTCATGTTATCGTAGCTCTCAGTAAGTTGTACGGAATGTGCTACAGGACTGATGCAACCCTATTCCCAATGTTGAGAAGTACTGCTTTCAAACTTCGTTTAGACGAGTCTATAAATAGCCTCCATTCTGATGCGTTATATGGCAGGCCCAAGGATTCGATTAGCCCCTCAACATTGCAGCAGTACACTAAGGAAGAGGTATTTTCGTGCACTGCAAAAACTTGCGGAATTCTTCCTCTCGTTTCCTATACCAGGAGAATGTTGTACCCAGAGCCAGCAAGTTGTCCTCTCGAAGTCGTGAGCCCAAGATCTCGGCAGCTAATTTGGAAAGTCCTAAATCCCTGGTAAGATCATTAAGTTTGGCCTGGTTGAGAGGCCTCGGCTCATTTGAAGCGGTATTTTAGGTATATACGACTGGGACTGGTCATTAGCATTGGTCATTGATTCATCATCAGAATCATCGAAGTCCAGGGTTTGAGGTGGGTCGGGTATTGGAATTCCAGGACCATGGGGTACAGGTCTCATAGCAGAAGGAATGTCAGGGTATACAACAATGTGTTCATTCTTCTTGTTAACTCCTGAAAATAGAAACACAGAAACATGGATATAAAACTTGCATATGAAATAGAAGAAGCATTCAGACAGTGGCGGCTCGTGAGGGAAGGCTGCGGTCTGTAAGATATGAAATAGGTCGATGGAGTCTGTATATTTTCTTTCTTTTTCATTCATATTGTCCCTTCGGGGACAATATGAATGAAAAAGAAAGAAAATATACAATCATTTTATATGTAAATGTAACTTGTATAACAATATGTATGTGTAAATGTATTTTCTATAACAATATGTATATGTAAATGTATGATTACCATTATGGTGAATATTATGCTATATATGGTGAATATTACATTATGGTGAATATTATGTCAAGTTTCATACGAGGATTTCAAAATATTTAAGAAAAATAAATTTATAAGCCCACCTTGGAGGTTTGTCATGCAGGAATAGTAATCTGTCACGTGATCCTTTCCTTCTCTCCAAATCATGGGAATTCCAAAAGGCAAGATTTCGCTCTGCCTTTGCTCCATCTTCTCAAATTTTCAATGCACGTCTTGCAGCACATTGAGGGCGAAATTTTTGTCCTGGTCCCTAGCTTAATTCCAAAGTATGCTCTATACATTGTCTTCACAAATTTAGTGATTTGGGACTGGTTATTTGGCATGGTACCGTCCCACATATGTAGCAGAATCTATTGGGATCATTTTTACACGCTCTATTCATTATGAAATATTTTATCTATATGCCTGAAAAGTAAAAAAAGATATTATACAGTGAAACAAGTGATGATAGATGTCACTGTTCCAATTCCGCTTTGACAAAATCACGAAATATTCTATTTTACTTATGAGGCCATAGCCGGATAACCTGAGCTGATTGAGAACAACGGATTGCAGATTCGAAATCAGCAGGAAAACCTCTATAAGAATCACTTACAAAACCCTTGACAGCAAAATTGATGCATACCAGTGTTATATACGAATGTCCAAGAAATGCGGCCTTCTTTTCACTATTAATACGGGCCGGGACTCAACTACAAGTGTGTGTGTGTGTGTGTGTATATATATATACAAGCGTCGTTCTTTACGTTATTTATACTGCGTGTTCTTTGCAGTTGAATGTATATAATGTTACGGCATGCGGGAGGTGCCCCCTTGGGGCATTGGTTTCTGCGAGTATGTAGAAGAATTACGGCATTTGGAAGAGTGAAGTCCATGGTGTAATGGTATCGCGTCTGACCGGCAATCGGAAGATCCCGGGTTCGATTCCCAGGTGGTACTTCATTTTTTCATTTGTTCCGTTTTCTCTCTCTCGTCTTGCGCGGAATATCTCCTATACAAGCGTCGTTCTTTACGTTATATATATATATATATATATGCATTTAACTGCAATGACCACGCAGTATATATATATATATATATGTGTGTGGTGTGTGTGTGTGTGTGTGGCTGAAACTTTTGAGAAAGTTATTATTTTTATCATAATGAAAACATTAATATTAATTTTAATTCTTATGCATTGCCTGCCATAATAGTAATATCACGAAATTTGAAAAATTATGTCATATATTCATAATTCTATATTATATTGATAGATTAACTAAATATCCGCATCCGCGGATATTGAAATTAAAAATCCGCATCCGCAGATGTTGAAAAACTGACGTACGGTCCACCACTATATATATATATATGAAAATTATTTCACGAAAGTAACACGTGAAAAATATTTGTGATGAATAAAACCACGAAGGAAAGGAAACACAAAATGGTGCTCAAGCGCTTTCGTCTAATGACATCCTCAGGAACACTGAAGTACATAAAAGGGTTACAGCCTATACAGTATATAGGTTACAGAAAGAAAAAAAAAGAAAAATAAATAATATACATATATATATACATATATATATATATATATATATATATATATATATACATACATACATATCTATATATATATATATATTATATATGCAATAAACGGAGAAGTAAAAACAAAAATTAAAAATTAAAGGATTATCAGAGAGGCATACAGATTTGTAAGGAAAAAATATCGATTTTTAGCACAAGATCAAATGAATTATAAAAATACAAATTTATACTGGAAATCTGCCCGGGTTTTAACACTCTGCCCTTTTTTGGTTAAGTTTCGATGCATATAAAAATAAAATGAAAATTAAAAGTTAATAAAGTAGCACACAAGTTTACCAAAGATTTAGCGTTCTACCCTTCTTATCTAAATCAGTTTTGAAGGAATCAAAACAACAGGATCGAGTTGAAAAAGACCTTTGCTTATGTTGAAGTTATTTGAAAGTTGGATAATGGCAGACTCAAGAATATTTCTATTAACAATGTTGCTAGAGTGGAATAAAACTGAAGCATTATTCCAATCAATACAGTGGGATAACTCTGACAAATGGACAAAAAGGGCACTGGACAACTGTCCTGTTCTAACGGAATATTGATGCTGTTTTATACGTGTGTGCAAATCCTTTCCCGTCTGACCTATGTAAAAGGAATCACATTGTTTACAACCAATTTTATAGATAATGCCTGAATTATTGGTAGGGCTATTTTTTACTATGATATTTTTCACAATATTGTTATATGAAAATACTACATTAATATCCAAAAGTTTAAGTACATTAGCAATGCCTAAAAAGCCCGGGGAAAATGGAAGTACTATGTGCGTGTACATAGGGAAAGCCAGGGTTTTAAGTTTAGTATCTATCGGAAAACAACAAACAATTTGTCCTACGTACACTTTTACTCGGGACATGACACCCCCACTAAGAAGGCCATTTTTTCATCAATGTTTCTCCGCGCCCTTAGGATCGCCAGTCCGGAATACATCGATGCCGAATTGGAAAAAAATCAACGGTATTGGAAGTGATCTGTGTTATCCATCTGCGTTTATGGAATCTTGTCTCAACAAGGCAAAACGAACTTTCTATCGTGTCAATAATAACACTCGTACTTTGTCAAAAAATATTTTAGTACTTCCATTTTTCCCGGGCTTTTTAGGCATTGCTAATGTACTTAAACTTTTGGATATTAATGTAGTATTTTCATATAACAATATTGTGAAAAATATCATAGTAAAAAATAGCCCTACCAATAATTCAGGCATTATCTATAAAATTGGGTGTAAACAATGTGATTCCTTTTACATAGGTCAGACGGGAAAGGATTTGCACACACGTATAAAACAGCATCAATATTCCGTTAGAACAGGACAGTTGTCCAGTGCCCTTTTTGTCCATTTGTCAGAGTTATCCCACTGTATTGATTGGAATAATGCTTCAGTTTTATTCCACTCTAGCAACATTGTTAATAGAAATATTCTTGAGTCTGCCATTATCCAACTTTCAAATAACTTCAACATAAGCAAAGGTATTTTTCAACTCGATCCCGTTGTTTTGAATTCCTTCAAAACAGATTTAGATAAGAAGGGTAGAACGCTAAATCTTTGGTAAACTTGTGTGCTACTTTAACTTTTAATTTTCATTTTATTTTTATATACATCGAAACTTAACGAAAAAAAGGCAGAGTGTTAAAACCCGGGCAGATTTCCAGTATAAATTTGTATTTTTATAATTCATTTGATCTTGTGCTAAAAATCGATATTTTTTCCTTACAAATCTGTATGCCTCTCTGATAATCCTTTAATTTTTAATTTTTATTTTTACTTCTCCGTTTATTGCATATATATATATATATACAGGGCGTCCCAAAAAAATGTATACACACGTTAACAGCTGATAGCTCAATTGATGTTTCTTTCTTTCCAAGTTAAACCCATTAGAATTAATAATGGCAGTCAGACTAAGCTTTGAACAAAGGAAATTCATTCTAAAATGCTACTGGAAGTGTGAAAACGCAGTTGAAGTGCAAAGACAGTTTAGGAGGGAGTTTCAAACAGATCCACCAACGCGACTTACCATCACTCGAATTAGAGATAAGTTTGAAGCCGATGGAACTGTTCAGAATGTCCACAAGAAGCGTTCCGGAAGACCACGGACATCGACAAGCCCCACAAAGCAAGAAAGAGTACTGGAAACGTATCACCAAAGTCCAAGAAAATCTGTGCGGCAAGCGAGTCGTGAGGTAGGAATTTCAGAATCGTCTGTCCAACGCATTTTGAAGCGCTGTCAATGGAAAAGTTACATTCCAAGATTAGTCCGTGCTATTAATGAAGATGATCCGGACCGAAGATGGAGTATTGCGAGTGGTACTTGGCACGATGTGGATGTGGATTGGACGAAGGGGTTCGTAGAATACCCTCCGCGTTCACCAGACCTCACACCACTAGACTTTTTTTATGGGGATACTTAAAAGACAAAGTCTACGCTATAAAACCTGCAACAGTCGCTGAATTGAGAGCAGCCATTGAACGAGAATGCACACAAATACCAAACGAAATGTTTCGTGATGTTTGCGATTCCATTGCTTCGCGTTATCAGCAGTGCCTGGACCAGAACGGACGTCAGTTTGAAAACAGGCGTTGACAAACAATTAAATAATGTCTGTAGATTCTATTACATTTTGAAAATGAAATGTATTTTAATAAGCACTGCCTTTATAATTATTTAAAGTGTGTATACATTTTTTTGGGACGCCCTCTATATATATATATATATATATATATATATATATATATATATATAATATGTATGTGTGTATATATATATGTATATTATTTATTTTTCTTTTTTTTTCTTTCTGTAACCTATATATAGGCTGTAACCCTTTTATGTACTTCAGTGTTCCTGAGGATGTCATTAGACGAAAGCGCTTGAGCACCATTTTGTGTTTCTTTTCCTTCGTGGTTTATTCATCATATATATATATATTATATATAATACAACCTTGACAACCTTGGTCTTGTACAAAAAAAAATACTTTATTGGCTGCTCTATCGCTTACACATGCTTCCTGCTTTATATCTTATTTAGTATGAAAAATATATATATGGGAATTAACTCAGATATATATATATATATATATATATTATAATATATATATATATATATATATGTGTGTGTGTGAGCCAAAATAACGGGATTTTCTATTTACATATTTTTGAATCTCACAATTACATCGAGAATGTAGGTCATTCGTCCAGAACTTGTACGAAGGAATCTGATAGCGTGAAGGAGCGATAACAATATTTGAACAACCACGCATCTTTATCAGAAGTGAAAATTTGCGAGGTACAAAGATGAGGTTTTTTGCTGCTCCATCCATCCTTCCCAGAGGACTTTGCATATTATCTCCATTAATAAAATTATTTATTATTCTCATTTTAATATATACAGAACTTATACAGTAATCAGCCGATCAAACTTTACAGTACAATATTATGACAGCCTCAGATATACAGTATAGTATGCCTATGTATAGTTGATCAGTTGCTAACATATATCTTTTCCTTCTTCCCCAGAATCTTCAATGATGACGAAGGTGGGATACCAGTATCATGTACCCTACAAGAAACACTTCTACCGCGAACCGACCATTCTTTTTTTTGTCTCTCACTTGGAATTAACAATATATAAATAACTGTAGGTAAAGTTATTAGGCAGGTTCTGTTTCTTAATACATCTGACAACTTTTCCGCCAGCTGATGGGTTTAAAGGAAGTACAATAATATAAAATAAACCTACAGTAAATTATAGCCACCAATGTATCTATAGAAGTAATATTTGTGTTATATATGTGGACTTGTTTCAAATAATCTTCTTTAATGCGGGGATAAAAGGCAGAAAATAAATTCATTAACATATTTTGATGAGCAAAATACATTTAGAAAAATAATATTGGTTTAAAGGTGACTTTTGCACATCAGCTGGTGAAGTTCGTTGCCAGATTCTCCACATATGATTATTGTTCAGTAATTAGGGTTGTCTTCAATCCCCCCCCCCCTCTCTCTCTCTTTGCCGCAATGTTGAATCACTCTTTATTACCGCTATTATAATGGACACTGCATCCTTCATCTACTCTAACGGTCAACTCTGGAACATTCTTCCTCATTCCATCTTTCCCCTGTCTGTGACCTCCAATCTTGCAAATGCAGAGTGCCTAGGCACCTCAAAAACCTTGAACCTCGATTTTGGGCACTCTTCCTGTATGGAAGGGACATTTTGCAAGCAGGCAACATAAAACCCCTGCTATAAAAATCCCTGCTATAAATGAGAAAATCTTCGTGCGTAAGCATGTGTCCGGTTATTTAAATATATCCATAATAAAAGTTAGTCCTTTATTCCTCAATGTATATGATCTCTATCTCCGTCATCTGATTCGGAACCCGAGGGACGCATTTATTATTATAAGAATTATAAAGCATTGTGGACACTCATCAGCTTAGAGAAGTTGTAAGTAATGTGAATTAATAAAAATTTTACCCTCCCCCGCAAAATGAAACATGAAACCTAAAAAATAATGTATACCCTTCAGTCATAGGTATTGCATGGTGGAGGAAAAATATGTACATATTTTGGTCAATTAATTATTTTGCACCATTATTTCTTGGACAGCTTATGTCTTCAACAGTAAGATTAATATGATCCTAAAAGCGTGTTTAAAATTACATTAAAATTAACACAGTAATGTCAAGTTAAGTGAGGCTACAAACAGACGTTTCCACCTTGATAGAACACTATATTTATATATATATATATATATATTATATATATATATATATATAATATATAGATATATTATATATATATATATATATATATATATGGTAGTTACGTATTATCGGGACTACCAAATTGTTTATTATGTATTTTTGCTCTCGTCATTTTCGTTTAAACTAACGAAAATATCACAACTTAACCTAACCAATTATCAAGGACGTTCAATTAACCTAACCGGGCATTCAATTAACCTAACCGGGCATTCAGCTGACCTAACCGGGCATTCAGTTGACCTAACCGGGCATTTTTAATTACGGCGTTATTCTCTCATCCTTAACTTGCCCGAAATGTGACAGAGTGTCTAATACGAAAACATCAGAAGATATTTAGGTGAAATAACCAATATTAACCTATTAGGTTAATTGAATGCCCGGTTCGGTCAACTGAATGCCCAGTTAGGTCAACTGAATGCCCGGTTAGGTCAACTGAATGCCCGGTTAGGTCAACTGTACGCCCTGATGATTGGTTAGGTTAAGTTGTGATATTTTCGTTAGTTTAAACGAAAATGACGTTTGGTAGTCCCGATAATACGTATCATATTATATATATATATATATATATATATATATATATATATATATATATATATATAAACTGAAATATATGGGAATAACAGGAAAAGTAGGGAAATGGATATATAATTTCCTTAGTGAGCGGAGGCAAGTCGTTACAGTACAAGGAGTATCTTCATCAGAATCAGAGGTCCTCAGCTCGGTACCACAAGGAACAGTATTAGCTCCACTACTCTTCATAATCATGCTAACTGACATAGATGAGGACGTTACCAGAGACAGCACAGTAACATCCTTTGCGGATGACACAAAGATCAGTAGAAAAATAAGAAACCCAGAAGACATAGGATCTCTACAAACCGACCTAAACAAAATCTACAAGTGGACGGAAGACAACAATATGAAGTTTAACACCGAGAAATTTCAGCTATTACGGTACGGAAAAAGGGAAGACCTAAAGTCCATGGAATATTATACCCCAAATGGACAGGAAATTCAGAGAAATTCCAGAGCAAAAGATTTAGGGGTTGTAATGACAGATGATGCGAAATTTAAAACCCAAAATAAGATAGCAGTAAACAGAGCAAAGAGAATAACGGGTCAGATATTGAGAACCTTTAAACGAAGGGATAGGAATGTAATGATTCCTCTACTGAAAACCCTAATAATACTCAAATTGGAATACTGCTCGTTCCTAACATCCCCATATAAAAAAAAGACATTAGACAGCTGGAGGGGATCCAAAGAAGCTTCACAGCCAAGATCAATGGGTGCAAAGAACTAAATTACTGGGAAAGGTTACGAGAACTAGACCTATATTCACTGGAAAGGAGAAGAGAGAGATACACCATTATTTACACTTGGAAAATAATGAAGAAACTAGTCCCTAATCTTACTCTGAATCCCATAACTCCCCAAACAACGGTGGAAAGTAGAAGCGGTAGACTGTGTCGTATTCCCAAATTGAAGGCGAGACAGGGAACATCCTTAACCCTGAAAGAAAATAGTTTTGTAGTGAGAGGACCAAAACTGTTTAATCAGTTGCCCAAAGACCTAAGAAACACGAAGGGAGTTGCAGTGGAAATCTTCAAAAGAAGACTAGACGCCTGGCTCAGAACAATCCCCGATGAGCCGGGCGTACCTGGCTATGTGAGGTGGAGAGCGCAAGAATCCAACTCACGACTTCACCAGGCCAACTCGAGAGGAGGGGCGACAAGCTTGACCTTCGCGAAGTGAGAAATCATCGCACGGTACCTTTGTAAGGTTGTAAGGTTTTTATATAATATATATATATATATATATATATATATATATATATATAGGTGTGTGTGTGTGTGTGTATGTATATATATATATATATATATATACACACACACACGGCAGAATTACTTTTATATGAAAATGAAAAAGTTTGTTGGTCCCCCATACTCCATATGACAAATATTAATAATAATTGGGGATATGGTAGAATCTTTAATGCATGGTGAAAGGTGAAAAATAAATAAGTTACCACTAAAGCTAAAATCTGGATTAACAATTAAATTAATATTTTTTATAATAAGATTTAAAGATATATTTGTATATTAAGACAAAAAATTTGTTTTGGCTTTAAATTTCGTTTACCATACTGTACTTGAGTTTTTGTTTAAAAGAGCACCTAGCCGACAATACATGGCCTCGTGGTGGTTTTCTGCCACGAGAAGTTCAATAGCTTTGATTATTGGTTGTGCCGTTTTGTGAGACCTTACTGGTCTATTATGGTCTCATAAACGTATTTTAATACGTTAATGAGAAGATTAATAGCTTTGACTATTGTCAGTGTCGTATTTTGAGACCCTATTGAATACTGTGTTACTGCTGAGAGGTCTTAAATTCTATATTTAGACGATTGCTCCTAATGTCCTTACTGGAGTTCTTAAAGTCTATACTTAGACGATTGGTGTAGCCCCCATCTCGACTACGTGTTGTTGATGGGAGGAGCTCCTAAAATTCTTTATTTATACTGCGTTATTGACAAACGTACATGCATACACACCCACATATATATTTCATATACTTTTGTGGGCCTCAGCTGCCTTAGGTTAGGATACCCCTTGGAGTTCACATACATACAACTCATATATATAAAAGAAACTTATATACATGCATACACACCCACACACATATATATATATATATATATATATTTGTGGACCTGAGCAGCCACGTTAGGTTACCCTTGGAGTTCACAGATATATATATATATATATATATATCTATATATATATATATATATATATACACTTACTTTTAGCCCCCTGGCTGGTCTGTTATGGCCAGCCCACGTCCCCAGCCAGGCCACCACCGCGGCCCGGCGCGCCCACAGAACTCTGACCGATGAGATTTTGTGTGTTTGTCTGAGGTGTTGGAAGTGGGGGCATGTAAGAATTAGGTGTTCGGTGTTTTCGTTGGTGTGGAGAGGGTTACTCTTGTGTGTCTCGGTAATGCTTCTTCTTCTTTGGCTATGTTGGAGGGTCGTGCTTGTAGAATTGGGTTATTTAGTAGTGTATCAATTTGTTGGTTTACGAATTGTGTGTGTATATGTTTTGTTTGGTTTTGTTGTGGAGGGCATGGGGGTAGTGTGGTGTAGAGTGATGAGTAGTGTGATGTTGGGGTTTCCTTTTTGTTTCGTGGTGGTTGGAGGGTTGTGGTAAGGTGGTGGCATGGGTGGGTTGGCGCGAGGGTTTTGTCAAAGAACTGTGTGCCTATCATGTTAAGGTGTGTTTGTATTGGAAGGATGCTAGTTTCTGAGTGTAGATGTGGGATGGGGGTGGTTTGTGTGCAGCCTGTGATGACTCTGAGGGCTTTGTTTTGAATGATTTGCAGTCGGTTTTGGTTGGTGCTGGATATTGTGGGGTGCCAGGCTGGTGAAGGGTAATTTAATGTTGTACGGATGAATTGTTTGTATAGGGTAGTGAGGGTTTCTTTGTGTTGTCCAAATGTAGTACTAGTTAGGGTGCGTAGGGCATTAAGTTTCTTTGTAGCTTTGCTGCAGATATTCGTTACGTGTGTAGTGAGTGTCATGTGCGTGTCATATGTGAGGCCAAGTATTGTGGGTGTCTTATTTAGTGGGAGGCGGTGGTTTAGGAGGGTGATTTGTGGGTGTTTATTTGTTTCTTTTTCGTGTGAGAATAGTGTCACTGATGACTTTTGTGGTGAAACTGTCATTCGGTTGGTATGTAGCCAGTTCTCAAAATCTATCATGTATTGTTGTATACCTCTAGTGGTTGTGTTTATGCTATTGTGTTGTGAGGTTATGGTAAGGTCATCTGCATATGATTGGATGTTAACATTTGGTGTATGTGGATTTGGAATGTCATGCATAAATAAGTTGAAAAGGATTAGGGACAGGATTGCACCCTGTGGGACTCCGTTGTGTAGTGGCATGAATTTTGATGTTGCCTCTTTGTGTATGACTCGTGCGTGTCTGTCTGCGAGGAAGTTTGTCAGCCATTTTTTGTCGTTGGGGTGAAGGTTGGTGTCAAGTATTTTCTGTGTGAGATTATGTCGTGGTACTATGTCAAAGGCTTTGTTTATGTCTACTGACCACTGCTACTAGAATGGTTCTCTTAAGGGGTGGGTTCTGGTTGAAACCTTACAGGATGTGTTGTGTGAGGTTGGTGAGTAGTGTAGTTGTTGAGTGGTTCTGACGAAAGCCGTGTTGTGAGGGTGCACATGGTGTCAATGCCGTGATTCGTCTTTGTGTCAGTTTTTCAAGTGTTTTTGAGATGGTGGAAAGTAGTGATATGTGTCGGTATGATGATGGTTGATTTGGTGGTTTGATGGGTTTGAGTATTGGGGTGATGTTTGCTTGTTTCCATTTGATGGGGATTTTGTTGTGCTGCCAGGAGTGGTTGAAAATGCTTGTCAGTGATTGGGTTGCTATGGGGCCTAGGTGTTTTAGGTGTATGTTTGAAATGTGGTCTGGGCCTGTGGCTGCTGAGTTTTTCAGTGTTTTGATCACAGAGAGCGTGTCTGCGGAGTGAAATGGTGGGTCACTTTATATAATATATATATATATATATATAATTATTTGGGGCTGAAAAATTCTCATCATGTTGCATGCAATGTTGCATTGCAATTGCACTCTCCCATTTTGCGGTAGTACTACTAGCATCTATGGCCTGTAGAAAATAAAATAGAATTATTATTATTTCAGCAAAATAGCTAGGGACTTTTGACCACCCTGTAATAATATATATATATATATATATATATATATATATATATATATATATACATATACACAGGGTGTCCGAGAATTATCTGTACAATTTTTGGCTGTTATTAAAAGTCAACCATGAAGTGTAGAAATTCCAGTGTTGTCCCATTTTGCAGAGAATCTCATTAAGTTTTTTCTGATACCAAGTTTTGACAAGTTTTTTAGAAATTCCAGTGTTGTCCATTTTACAGAGAATCTCATTAAGTTTTTTCTGATACCAAGTTTTGACAAGTTTTTTCTTTTTCAGATATTCATACACACCCCTCATCCTTAATGAATCCACAGGAGAAAGCACAGTGTGTTCAATGGTTTATCGAAACAAAATCAGATACACAAGTTCAACGAAGGTTTAGAACTAATTACAACAGAAACCCTCCATCAAGAGTAACCATACGAGCTTGGTATAAAAGGTTTAAGGAAACTGGAAGTGTAGAGCATAAGAAAGGAGCAGGGCGGCCTCGAACGTCTTTTGAAAATGTCGAGCGCATTCGAGAGGCTTTTGTTCGCAGTCCACGCAAGTCGACAAGAATTGCATCACGAGAGTTACAGATACCTCGTTCGACAGTGCATTATGTCTTGCGTAAACGTTTGAAGTTGCATCCTTACAAGTTGCAAATCTTGCAACAGATTACGCAAGAAGATAAGGTCTCCCGTAAGGAATTTGCAATGACTCTGCTTGACAGAGTCGACCAGGACAATGCGTTCTTGGCAAGAATCATGTTTTCGGACGAGGCAACTTTTCATGTTTCAGGCAAGGTAAACAAACAAAATGTGCGCATATGCGGGTCACAAAATCCACATTGCATAGAAGAGCACATCAGAGACAGTCCTAAAGTTAATGTGTGGTGTGGCCTGTTACATGATCGCGTGATTGGACCATTTTTCTTCGGTGAATCAACAGTGACCTCCAATACCTACCTGGACATGTTGCAACACTTTGTCTATCCGCAATTGGAAGCACTGCATCCACGCATCATTTTTCAGCAAGATGGCGCACCGCCACATTGGGCCTTCATCGTCCGTAAGTCCCTGAATGAGACATTCCCAAACAGGTGGATTGGCAGTGGAGGTGCAATTCATTGTCCGGCTAGATCTCCCGACATCACACCCTGTGATTTCTTTCTTTGGGGATTCGTCAAAGATCTTGTGTACAATACGCGGGTGACAGACATTGATGATTTAAAAGCAAGAATCACAGCTGCTATTGAGCGAATTGATGTGGATATGCTGCAGCGTACATGGCAACATTTGGAGTATCGATTGGATGTTTTGCGAATCACGGATGGTGCACATATCGAATGTTTGTAACAACGTTACTTTAATAAAAGAAACTTTTGAAAATACAGATTCTAAATAATCTTGTTTAAGAATTTTACGTGTGTTATCAAGAATTTTATTAAAAGATGAAATTGTACAGATAATTTTCGGACACACTGGAATTTCTAAAAAACTTGTCAAAACTTAGTATCAGAAAAAACTTAATGAGATTCTCTGTAAAATGGGACAACACTGGAATTTCTACACTTCATGGTTGACTTTTAATAATAGCCAAAAATTGTACAGATAATTCTCGGACACCCTGTATATATATATAATTTTTTTAAACATCTTACACTTTAAAAGCTTGTACTTTTTCCTTTTTTCTTTTTTCTTTAAAAGCATGAAATTTTTACTATACCTTCTCAACACATGAGGAATTAGTCCCCAAGTGCAAAACATGCTCTATGTGATGTCTTCTCAGCTCACGATACTTATACGATACTTTCGACGGAAGAGTCCTGCCCAACAGATTTTCTGCAATTTTTGATAAAGGAATATCATAACCACCAACATCACCTGATCTAAACCCGTGTGACTTTTATCTGTAGGGTTATTTATTTAAAAGATAAATTGTTTGAACAGACTCCATTCACAATAAAAGAACTGAAAGCACCAAATGAACAAGAAATTTCTCAGATTTCAACAGATACTCTGTCCAGAGTACTGCAAAATTTTGTTGTTCGTGTGTAAAGAATGAATGAACTGAGAGGACGTCACGTATAGCATGCTTTTGCACTAGTGTAGAGAAGGTACAGTAAATATTCATGCTTTTATTTCAGTTGACAAAAAAAAATACAAACCTTTTAAAGTGTCCAGTGTTAAAAATTTCGGATCAAGTAAAGATAATCCCTCCCAACAGAAAAAGGAGGGACTATCTTTACTTGATCATTTTTTGGGAGGGATCATCTTTACTTGGTAAAGTTGGTAATACCGCTTTACCGCAATACCGCAATACCGCTTTAATTAAAGTCTTTGGATCAAGTAAAGTTAAGCACCCCCAACCTATTTTAGTTAGCTTTATAAGGCTAACTAGCGAAAATATCACGACCTAACCTAACCAATCGTCAAGGGCGTACAGTTGACCTAACGATTGGTTAGGTTAAGTCTGATATTTCGTTAGTAGCCTTATAAAGCTAACTAAAAAAGGTTGGGGGTGCTTATCTTTACTTGATCCATTGTAATAAATGAATTTTAATAATTTTGTTTTCAAATAAATCATTTTTTAAAAAAAGATTCTCTTAATTTTTATCCTTATGTCAGACTGCTTCACTTTACTTTACTTTCTGGGAGGGATTATCTTTACTTGGTCATTTTTGGGAGGGATTTGCTTTACTAGTGTGACCTGGGAGGGATTATCTTTACTTGATCCAAAATTTCACCCGATATATATATATATATATATATATATAGAGAGAGAGAGAGAGAGAGAGAGAGAGCGACAGAGACGTCTTCAAATACTTTCGCGATTTCCACTTTAAAATAAATCCGCTGTTCCATCGACACAACCACGACTAAGATGACGTCACATCGCGAGAGTCACTCAACGTCACACCTCGACCTCGTTATAAGGGACTCTCAGGCACGACGCCTCAATCGCATCTCGATTTCCCTCCTCTGAAGAACTTCAGTGATACGTTAGATCTCATCATGTAAACAACGTTGTAACAAGCCCCATTGACCTGATGTCATTCACCCAACTTTATATAAAGGCTTTCATTACCTCGCGCGTATTATAACATTGAAGTCATTAATCAAGTGCACATTTATATATTTCATTTCAACTAAACTTGCATTCAAACAACTGCAACTTTTATTGTCTCATTTATATATCATTTATTTTGTTTAATAAAGGAAGAAAATTCACTCTATTAATTTCTCAATTAATAACATATTTTGGTCTAAAAAGATCATGGCGACCCCAGCCTTAAGCAATCATACTCATTAACATTAACATCTTAACCTAATTAACATTAATTAACATTATTATAGTGCCAACATGGTACTATAAATTGGTGACCCTGGAGTGACTGGCACGTTTATAGACTCGGTGACGCTAAAGGGCCAGGTGACGCTCCAAATTTGGCGGGCACTTTCGAGAAACAAAAGTAAAATAAGCGTTCTTTTGTGACCTGTTCTTGCTTACGTGTTTGGAAATTTTACAGCTATGTGAGAGAGGAGAAGAAAAGGAATTTTCCGTTGCAAGTTTATTGTAAAGTGAAAATCGCGAAAGTATTTGAAGACGTCTCTGTCGCTACATATATACTACATGTATATATGATACATTATAGTGTGTGTGTATATATATATATATATATATATATATATATATATTTGATATATATATAAATATACACGTAGCCCTCGATTTACGCCGGGGTTAGGTTCTTGGGGGGACAGGCGCAAATGGAATCGGCGCAAATGGAACCCTTTATATAATGGAGTCAATGGGAAAATCACAGGGTTAGGTTCCGGGCACACAAAAATTTTACCTAACCTTTTCATACTGGAGTATTTAAAGCTCAGAAATAAACTTTTTTTAATTAAAAAAGTGTTTTATTTTAACCTACATAAATATATAAATAAAAAATAAATTAATACATAAAACAATTAAATTTTGTACACTTACCTTCACATGTTTGGAGCCCACACGTGGTCTTATAAGCGCCACTGTTAGGCCCCTGCAGTGATGTTTTTTGACAGTGGCGTAATGCAGAAGTTTTAGTTGGCTTTTGAACAGTGCATGTTACATATACGATGCCGATAAATTCTGTTAAAATAAAAGAAATAGAAGTTTTTTAATATATAATAAATAATGTACTGTACACTACTGTATAATAAAATATTGTATATAATACAGTACCGTAATAATAAGAAATTATAAATACAGTACAGTACTAGCTGTACAGCACTTATACAGTATATATATATATATTGTATATACAGTTATATATACAGTAGTTACATATTTTTACCATTTTTTGACGATTTTAAATTTTTAATTTAGAAAAAAATTGCAAAATAAATATTCATGGCCTTGTGGATAGTGACCGGCGCTATTGCGAATCGGCGCAAAATCGGACCAGCGCAAAACGAGGGCTACCTGTATATATATAGCTATATATATATATATATATATATAATATATATATATATATATATATATACTGGCATGTGTATACATTATAGAGTATATATATATATATATATATATACAACTGCATGTGTAGAGAAGCCAAACGCACGAAACCTAGTCTTCTCTTGAAGACTTCAACTTTGAACCGCTGTAACGTTTCTGAGGTCCTTAGGAAGCTGGTTAAAAACTCTTGGCCCCCTCACAACTAAGCTATTTTCGTTGTGCTGAGGAGGTCCCTTGTCGGGCCTTTAATTTGGAAACACTACATATTCTGCCTTTCCTATTTTCCAGCGTTGTTTGGATGGTAATTGGATTTAGTTTGAGGTTTGGTACCAGTTTTTCGATCATTTTCCATATGTAGATTGTGGTATACCTCTCTCTTCTTCTTTCCAGGGAGTACAGATTTAGTTTGCGTTAGTCTTCCCAGTAGATGAGTTCTTTGCAGCCATCAATCTTGCTATGAAATGTCTCTCTGCCTTTCTTCTAGTTATTAATTTCTCTTCTTTTTTTATATGGGCAGCGTCAAAACTGAGCAGTATTCAAGTTTTGGTATATCAGTGTTCTCAGCAGGGGAATCATTACTCTCTTGCCCTCCTTTTGAACGTTCTTAGTACCTGTCCCGCAACTCTTTTTGCTTTGTTTATTGCTATCTGATTTTGTGTCTTGAATTTGGCATCATCGGTCATTATTACCCCCAATTCGACCGCTTTTGTGCTTCGCTGAATTACCTGTCTATCTGGAGCATAATATGCAGTCTGTTTAATTTCCTCATTTCTACCATATCTCAAGAGCTGAAATTTCTTGGTGTTAAATGTCATATTGTTGTCTTCTGACCATTTGTATATTTTGTTTGTGTTCCTCTGCAAGGCCTCCACTTCATTTGTATCGCTGATTTTTCTGATGATCTTTGTATCGTTCGCAAATGATGTTACTATACTGTTGCTGTTAACTCCACTGTTTATGTCTGTTAGCATGATAATGAACAGGAGTGGGACCAGCACTGTACCTTGTGGTACTGAGCTGCGTACTTCTGATTCTGATGATGATACATTTTGTATTTTGACCACCTGTAGTCGTTCTCTGAGGAAGTTGTAGATCCATTTTCCCACTTTGTCTGTTATTCCCATATGTTTCATTTTATGTGCTATTGTACCATCATCGCACTTGTCGAAAGCTTTAGCAAAATCCGTTTATTTGACATCATAGTTTTCATTACCTTCAAGTGCATCTAGGGTATTGTTATAATGCTCTATAAGTTGTGAAAGGCATGGTCTTCCCGATCGGAATCCGTGTTGATTTTCGTTGAATTTTTCCAGTGTCTCCAAGAAGTCAAAGATTTTCTCTCTGACTATTCTTCTGAATATTTTGGTGAGGGGGGACGTCAAGGACACTGGTACAGTGGTACATAGTTCTTTGCTTGAGATCTATCCCCGCCTTTATATATAGGGACAATGTTTGCTCTTTTCAAGATGCTCGGTATTTCCCCAGTGTCTAGGGATCTTCTCCATATCCAGTATGAGGGAGTATCAATTTCATTTTTACAGTTTTTAATTAATAGTGCGTTCCATTTGTCCGGACCTGCAGCTGAATGTGATTTCATTTGTCCTATAGATCTCGCTACATCATCTGGGGTAAAATCAAAGTCTGTTATACATTCTCCTTGCAATTTCTCTTCGAAGAATGCATCTATGTCAGGTATCGCTTTGTCACCTTTTGGGGTACTGAATACCGATTCATACTGGGCTCTCAATGTTTCAGATATTTCTTTCAGATCATCTGTTAGTTCATTATTTCCTTTCCTTTAGGGCCCGATAGTAGCGCGCGTTTTTGTTTTCCTTTTCGCATGGCTACATGTAGGAGTATTTTGGATTTTCCTTTATTACTTCTACCGCCTTTTCCTCTTCCCTCTCTGAATGGCCCTTTATCAGAATTTGTATTTCCCTATCGATACTTTCCAGTTTTTCTTGTGTTATTTTCCTGGCATTGTTGTCTCCGCAATTTGCTAACTTCGTCGCTACTCTCTTTTGCGGAATATTCTTCTTTTTTGCCTCTCTAGCCAGTTCCTCTTTCCTTTTGGATATATATATATATATATATATATATATATACACTACATTTGTAATCGGATCCAACGTTATATATAATAATATATATATATATAATATATAATATACTGCTGGATCCGATTACGAATGTACAGGAAAAAAGAAAAATATCCAATAATTATATATGAGTGTGTGTATATAATCGACTGCAAATGTCGTGTCGTTCTTCCGTAAATGAAAGATAGGGACACAGCAGTTTCATGTTATTTTAAAAAAAATAGGTCGATATATTTTTCGAGGAGAAAGCAGGCCCGGATCCAGACCAGTTCGCACTGGTCAGATTTTTTTTGAAAATAGCGCCCCCTAGCGAGACTGCCTTGAAACGATACTCTCTGCTCGATTTCTGCTGGAAAATGCATAGGAACTTATACTTCGCGCATGCGCCGTACACTTTTTCTCAAATGTTTTCAAGCGCCATCTTTGTATGTATTTACTACGTAAATAGCGCCCCCTAGCGAGACTGCCTTGAAACGATAATCTCTGCTCGATTTCTGCTGGAAAATGCATAGGAACTTATACTTCGCGCATGCGCCGTACACTTTTTAATTTCTCAAATGTTTTCAAGCGCCATCTTTGTATGTAACAGGTGTTTTGCAGTGCAGCTCTAATTTCACTTTGAATAAGTCTATCTTTTGTATTTTTTGTGTTATAATATTTTATATGCTAAAGTGAATTTGAGTGAACGTCGAGGTCTACAGAAAAATGAAGAAGGTACAAGCAAAGATCGAGACTTTCTTCAATACCAGTCGGTAAGTCGGATCAGACAATGATTTATTTTATGCTTGGAAAATCAGTCAAATTGTAGAATAATATATTCAACTCCACTCCTCCCTACTGGGGGTCTCACAATGTCACCTTATCATTATTCATATTATTGGTCATTCTTTTCAGGGAAGTACCACCAGTACCTTCTTGCTCAACTGACATCTTAGATGATTTGGGTGACAGACCATCGCAGAAAAGGAAGTTTGATGAAATCAGATATGACGCAGATGATCCAGTGTGCAAAATACAGAACACAGACGCGGCATGTGGTAAGAATTGATTTCTTATATTGTTGCCGTTAACTAAAAAAATATCCCATTCATTTATTGTCATGAATGTAGTACGAAACAAGTTTGAACAAGATGTTCTCTACAATTTATACTGAAACTAATTATAAATTGATGGTTTTATGACTGGAATTAAAAAGAATATTGTTTTGAATTTTAGATGAGGACATAATATCATCAAACCTCAGGAATGACATCGGCCTGTATTACCAGTGTGTGAGCGATTTGAATGATGACAAGAAGTATGAGCTTTTGACTTCCCACTGGCAACCTCCTGCAAGGTACAAGTTTCCAGGTACCAACATTTATGGCAGGAAGCGATTCTTCAATGGAGAATGGCTAAAGATGTATCCCTGGCTGGTGTATTCACCATCAGAATGTGGTGCATTTTGTTTAACCTGTGTGCTGTTTGGTATAGCAAGTGGCCACAACAGCAGCAAGTTGAACAAGCTGTACAAGTCACCTTTGACCAACTGGGTAACAGCTTCAAATAAATTGGCCGAACATAATAGCAAGTCAGATTTCCACAAACACGCAACACTTTTTGCTGATAATTTTCGCAGAATCATGTCCAACATATCACAACTAGTGAATCGACTTATTTCATCAGCAATCAGCAAACGTGTCGCAGCAAACAAACAAAAAGTAGTATCAATGATGAAGACTGTGATTTTGTGTGGTAGGCAGAACTTCGCTCTTCGAGGGGACCATGAAGATGCTGAAGACGACTCGAAGAACAGAGGCAACTTCTTGGCACTGTTGCAGTTCCGCGTGGATGCTGGTGATGTGGTCCTCGAAGAACACTTGAAATTAGCTCCCAAGAATGCAACATATACATCAAAGACAATACAGAATGAACTGATCTCCGTCATCGCTGCCCACATTCAAGACGAAATTGTGAAGGAGATTAACACAAGTCATCTGTTCTCCATTCTTGCAGATGAAGCTACTGATGTCAGCAACAAGGAACAACTTCCACTTGTGTTGCGTTTTGTTGACAACAGAGATTCTATTCGTGAAGAGTTTGTTGGTTTCTTTGAATATGTGAATGGTGTCACTGGCAAAGCCATTGCTGACTTGCTGTTGCAAGTGGTTAGTGATCTCGGCTTAGATATGAAGAAATGCAGAGGCCATTGCTATGATGGAGCAGGTAATATGGCTGGACAAGTCAAAGGTGCAGCAGCTTTGATAGCACAGCAGTATCCAAAGGCACCTTATGTCCACTGCCAGTCTCACAGATTGAACCTGTGTGTTGTAAAAGCCTGTGCTTTACAAGAAGTACGCAACATGATGGGCACATTGGAGGAAATGGAGCGTTTCTTCAAGTTCTCACCGAAAAGACAGCTGCTGCTTGAAGAACAGATCAAGGTGTGTTTTTTTCTTGGTATAGTCAGTACATTTTCTATTGTAATGGCTGTGTGTTGTAATAGTGAATTTAATGCTGTGAAATTTATTTTAAATTATTTTATTTTTTCATACATCTAATCTGAAAATTATTGCTTTCTGTTTTTGTCACTCAGGAGGAGTGTCCTGCCTCTAGTCATCATAAGCTGACCGATATTTGCCGAACTAGATGGGTCCAGCGTTTGGATGCCCTAGATGTATTCAAAGAGCTACTGCCTGCCGTGGTTTCAACCTTGACGTGCATCGAGGATAACGTCACTCATAACTGGAACAGTGAGTCATCAACAAAGGCCGTGGTATGCTCCACCAAATTGGAACAAAGAAAGTTTTGTCATACACCCGTGGTATCACAGTCAAGTTGCAGGTGAGGAGTTCGACACAAAGAAGGCATATGACAGTGTTGGTGAGGTCCTTGGGTTTCTTCAAACATTCAGAGACAGTAGATGTATTCGAAGAGCTACTGCCCGCCGTGGTTTCAACCTTGACGTGCATCGAGGATAACGTCACTCATAACTGGGACAGTGAGTCATCAACAAAGGACAGTGGTATGCTCCACCAAATTGGAACATTCCAGTTTATCTTCATTTTTGTTGTGACAAAGAAAGTTTTGTCATACACCCGTGGTATCACAGTCAAGTTGCATGTGAGGAGTCTCGACACAAAGAAGGCATATGACAGTGTTGGTGAGGTCCTTGGGTTTCTTCAAACAGTCAGAGACAGTGTTGACTCAAAACATTCTGGGTGGTTCAAGGCTGCAAAGGAAATAGCTGAAGACCTCGACATAGCAGTGACAAAGCCCAGGACAGTCGGCCGGCAAAAAAACAGAAAGAATGTCCCTGCAGAAACTACGGAGGATTAATTTCGTCGCAGTGTGACTGTGCCATTCTTGGATCATCTCCTGGCAGATATTGGATCAAGATTCAAAGATGGCCAACAGAAAACAATTCTGGAATTTTCAGGTTTGTGATGGAATTAGTCCGATGAATAAACGCTGATATTCTTGTAATTATGAGTCTATGGCTACTGAAATTCGGTTGATTTATTTAATATATAATTCTCGTGCTTCGAACACTATGCGTAGCTATGCGTAGGCTAGGCGCTACATAGCGCCTAGCCTACCCAACCGTCAGCCATCATCATTTTCTCTTCATTCATTTCTCGCTGCATTTATCATTTACTGCTTATTTTTAAGCATGGAATTTGAACGAAGAGACGTACGTAAGCTGATTTATTTTCTTCCTGGTAACGTGGAATTACCTGCAATCATAGCAGCAGAGATAAATTCGACACTTGGTGCTGAAACACAAATGAACGTACATGTCGTCGGTGGGTGGCTCAATTCAAGGAAAACAATTTCATGTCGATGATAAACCACGTTGTGGTCGACCATCACTGTATTTGAACACAGGTATACAAAACTTTCTGGGATACAGAGAAGTATGCTACACTAGGAGTATTGCATAGAACTGGGAGTTTGTCACAGAACAATTCAGCAGCACCTTATTCAGATGGGGAAACGTTATTTATCTAATCGATGGATTCCACATTATTTAACTGTTGACAAAAGGCAAACCGTGAACGAATATGTTTAGAGTTTGTTGGAGAAATATGCTGCAAATGATTTCTTGGACAATTACTTACAATGGACGAAGTTTGGATCTATTGGGACAATGATGGCAGCTATCACCATATGAGTTGGAGAGGAGATGTGATATCCCAAATGGTGAGTTCAACGGACGTTGACCATTCGTAAACATCTGCTCTCGTATACTGGGACTGCAGGTGTTCTCCGTTTGGAGGTATTGCCACGTGGACAAACAATAAATGCTGATATTTACTGTCAGCATGTAGATCGCTTGAAGGTAGCAATTCAGCAAAAACGTCGGCGACTAGTTATGGGGATACCCGTCTTCACTACCTCCATGATAACGCGAAGCCTCATACAGCTGCTAAAACTGTTTCAGAAACTGCGCGATCTCGGTTTTACAGTATTGCCACATCCCCATATTCACCAGACCTCGCACCGTCTGATTTTTAACCTTTTCTCCCCACTTAAATCTTCAATTCGTGGTAGGAAGTTCTCATCTGCGGAAGAAATTCAAGCTGTTCTAGATGCCTGGATTACCGTTAAACCCACGGACTTCTTGCACATGGCATCAGGAATTGCCAGAAGATGGCAAAAATGTACTGCAAATAAAGGCGATTACTTTGAATATCTTTCTACACTGAGATTAATTATGTTTGGTTTTTATTGATAAATTTTTATTTATCGGACAAACTTTGTATACAATCCTGTATTTAGCTATAGGGATAATTTGAATGATAATTAAATTGATGGACTGATATGTACTCTCTCTTACGTGTTACATGAAATTGACAACTGGTTTATTCATTTTAGGTGTTTTCCTGCAAAGATGATAGAACAGCCAGACACATGGAACCCAGAGTTCCAGCAGTTCTGTCAGACCTACCAAGATGACCTTCCCAGTCCCAATACTCTGTCTGCAGAGCTGGATATGTGGCAATACCACTGGGAGCGGCGCCATCAGGCCAACTGCGACATACCAGACTCTGTGCAGTCAACTTTACACTCCATGGACAAGGTCTTATTCCCAAATATCTGTGCTGCACTCAAGGTACTGGCAGTCATTCCAGTCATCACCTGTAAGTGTGAACGTCAGTTTTCAGCCATGCGTCGACTGAAACGTATTTGAGCACCATAGAAATGATAGGATGAATGGTT
This sequence comes from Bathynomus jamesi, assembly GCA_023014485.1. Taxonomy (NCBI): domain Eukaryota; kingdom Metazoa; phylum Arthropoda; class Malacostraca; order Isopoda; family Cirolanidae; genus Bathynomus; species Bathynomus jamesi. The sequence goes on from JAJOZX010000632.1 coordinate 514,458, forward strand.
TAGCTCTGATGCATGTCCACTATGGGCGGAAGCTCGATGTGGATGTTTTGGTTGAGAAGTTTGCACGGCTCCACCCAAGAAGGATGGAGCTTGTTCGTATTATCAGTGACAAACATTAGAAAGGATTTATTTTGTAAAATAAATATTTTGAAGTAAATAACGAATCATGTCTTTTACATTTTGGTATGCATTTAATGAAATGGCACTAGTCAGATTATGGGTCTGGATCCTGGCCTGGAAAGAAATGTTCTCAGCGTGAAAATACGAATGTGATGTACCAATTTAAATGTTCGGAAGAAGGAGGTAACTCCTCTTACATTGGTTACACCATTAAAATACTACGCCTCAGAGCACTTTAGCACAAGTTGAACCAAGTATAAATTTACGAACATTTGAAAAACGACCAGAAATACACCCCTGATAACAACTATTTTAAATACAGTGTTCGAAAAGAAACACAACCCATTGGAGAATGCATATATCATTGTAACATAACCCTTTTTTTCTTTTTCGGGTTGCGTTTCTTTTTGAACACCCTGTATAATGTTAGTATTAAGTAAAACAAATATTTTTCACAGTTTGAGACTGGCAGAATCACTATTGATTAAGGAAAATAAGCAAGAAATTACTATCAAATACAACGAAATGGAATGTTTTCTAAATTAATTAAAATAAGTGTGGATCAACATAATAAGAAAATAATATTGAACTTTCTAAAAACTACTTATCGGTCTACAAAATTTGCAATATTGTAATTTTTTTATATAGTTTCATCATCTTTTACTTTTTTAACTTCTATAATCAGTCTTCTGAAGATACCTCAAGTATATGAACGAAACGTTAAAATATATTATTATATTATTATTATTATTATTATTGGTGTTAATATTGTTTTATATTGTTTATTGTATTATATTTTCTATATACATGCTTAGGAATGCATTAACTGTAGCACTATCATATGTATATAGGTGTGTTATTATGTCACTCTCTGCATACCTTTTGTATGCCTTATAATATACGAGTATGTAGCAAAGAACAATAAAATTATTATTATTATTATATTATTATTATTACGTTGTAAATATTAAGGTTTCTTGTTCCTCCTCCCTTTTGTTCTCCTGTATTAGATTTCCTGACATTTTGCTCATATACTATAAATATCTTCAGAGTTTCCTCGTTGGTAATTCGCCTTGGAGCGAAACGACACCTATATATGCTGAAGGCTTCTCATAAATATCTACAATCTCTTCTTCTATGATAGTTGTGCCACGCGTTACAGTCGCCCTTACCAAAATTTAGCACCGCAAAGTTAAAACTGTGAAGCACAAAATTTTGGATTATTTTTGGGCTATTCGGTTATTAATTCAGTTTTAATGATTAGTTACAATTCTTTTAGGTCAAATAACTACACAAGCTCAGTTTTGAAACTGGATGCTTCTGTTGACCTGGTTAATGTAGTCTCGTGACCTAAAAAAAAATTTCAATGTACTGTAGAAGAAATTTCAATGTAACTGTTTTTAGTGATGATGGGCCAAATTGTGCGTTTGAATTGAAGTTTAGTCACATTCTGATCCGCGTTTTTAGTTGTCTTAATTTCTTTAAAATTGTATTCTTTTTAACTGATGTGGTCCTCTTTTCAGTTTTAGCTATAATTTCCTCTTTCCGTTTCTCGGATAAATTTATTAATTAAAAAATTACACGTATCAATAAAAAAAAAAATCTATAGTTTTTACCCCATCGACAGGTTCCTTTCTCCCTCATGATGAAATATTTTTTCGGTAGTTATTATATATACTGTATATATATGTGTGTGTGTGTGTGTGTGTGTATATATATATATATATATATATACACACACACACACACACCTCGGTGGTGTAGTGGTTAGCGCCGCTGACTACCAATCCATCAGCCCCGGGATCGAGACCCGGTGACGGCAGTCGGCGCGCAGCAAAACCCAGCTGTTCATCCTTCCACACAATAAAGAGAAGTGGTTGGTAGATAAATGGGTACCCTGGGTGGCCTAGACGCTGGGCTGCTGGTTAGGCGTGGGTCGGATTCCACGATAAACTGTAGGTCTAAGGTGGAGTGAAAAGCTTGACCTTCGTCGGAATGAACAATTCGGGCGGAAGCAAACCAAAGGTTATATATATATATATATATATATATATATATATATATATATATATATATGTGTGTATATTATATATATATACACACACACACACAATATATATATATATATATATGTGTGTGTGTGTGTGTATATATATATAGCCATGGAACTATATTTGCATAAACCTTTTTTTATAATATTTGCAGACTAACCAATCTTTTATTGTTTTCCCCTCTCTTTCGTTCCCTAGCCTTTATTTTTATTTTCCATATACTTTCACATTTCATTCATCTGAACCCTCAACACTTTCTGCTGCGAAGTATTTTACTCTTTGTGAATTTTACTAGCTTCTGAAGAGTCCAAATTGTTCATTTCTCGTTTTCATTTCATTTGAGTGGTATTTCTTTCGGATTCGTGCGTGCGATATTGAAGTGTCACTGGCTTCACCCCTTACTTTTTTCCACTTCTCTCTATGTTTCATCGACGTTCAATTTGACTCGTATTAGAGCTTTAAATTTTCCACACCATTCGCGAAGACATAAGCAAAAAGTTATATTAATTTGTTGTTCGTTCCATTTATTTATTTATTTTTGTTGAGGTTAATGCGTTCGTAATGTTTAAATGGTTTACATATTAGGCATTTCGTATCGATGGATAAGTTCAGGGCCGCGCAGAAGGGGGTAGGGGCACAGGGGCTTGAGCCCTGCCCTTTTCCTTCCATGACTCAGAAGCGCCATTTTTTTCAGTAACTTTTTTATGTATATGAATACAGCAAACTTTTTTTTATCCTGCCTTAGTATGGTGAAAAAAGAAACGGGCCTTTCCTGTCAAGGAGGGTTACACTTTTATATAGGCTATTAATTTAAGTTAGCGAGTCCGAAAATTTGCCCCCGGAACGCACCCCCCATTGTAACACTAAGTACTCGTATATGGGGAAAATGTGTCCCATTTACGACACTTAAGTACTTATCAACGCAACATATTGGAATTTTCATGTTTTTTTTATTTACACTTAATATGTAAGTACCGGCGACTGACGTCACAGGAAGAGGAAGGGGCAGGACTGCACTCTGTCCGCACATATTTAGTAAGTAACTTGTGTAACTAATCTGTAATGTGAAAAAATCTGAAAAACACATAATAAAATTACTAGTTCTACTTTAAAACTCCTCTCTCAAGACACACCACACTGTACCACCTGGCTGTGAAATTATTCCGGACCACCAAAGAGGTGCCCTTTTTTGGCCTTGAGCCCCTAACCCTTAAATGTTCTCTGCACGGCACTGGATAAGTTAATTTCATTTTGGCAATTAGACCTATTAATGATTGTGCATTCTTTCGGACAAAAGTTGCGTCTCTGTAATTTTCAAACTTTTAAACAACTGTTACATTTCGATTTTTAGGCATTTTAAATTTTTTTGTTTCCCTTTTTTCTTTTCTTTTCCCCCCTCTATGTTTTGGCTCTGCTTTGAGAATGAACGAAACAATATGGTCTTCCCTTTCGCGTTTTTTTTTCCTTGTTCTTTCCTTAATTGAGGAAACGCCTCACCCCTCTCTCTATTTTGCCTTGGGTTAAAAGAATTCAAAATATCATTATTTAAAATTATTTTCATATAAAACTGTTGTACTATATTTTTCAGTCTTTTTATTTTATTACAGATTTATTTGACAAATATTTTGCTTCCTAGTAACAACGATCACTATATTTCTTGTATTTCATGTAGCCAATTAACTCAGTGCTTTCTTTGCAAATGTCGGCAAAAATACTGATGAACACTCAAAATAAAGCCTTCTAAATTTAGAACTTATAGCTTCATTTTGAGGGTGCATTCTCGGAAGTTTTCCCTTCTTTTGGGTATCAAAGCTTCTTGTCAGATGATATAATAACGTCTTTTAATGAAACAACTTCTTTAGATAGAAGAAATGGTTTTCAAAACTTCTTTTTTCAATGATTTGAGACTATAAAAGATATTTCTATGTATAGAAGTTACGGGTCTTTGTTTTCTGTAAAGGTGTCCTCGCCTCAAGCCCGCACGAAAAGTGTTAAAACAAAAGTAGTTTGCAAAGTAGTTTGCCAAGTGTTTTAACCACTTTGCAATAAGAAACAAACCTGAGAATTATGGCGTCCTTATATATATATATATATATATATATATATATATATATATATATATATGTAGCGGATCGGCAAGAAATAGACCAACAAATAGACAGATCCTTTACTTCCACGCTATCATCAAAGAACTTGGAAAACACACGTGGGCAATCAAACAATGGAAAGTCTGTGTCTTCCCAAGAAAGGCGCGAATGAAGCCTTTGTAAACTAAAGGACACGCGGACCAAGCGTCTTACGATTTGGTATAGTCCTACGTCACCAGGGTATAAAAGCGAGCTTCCATTTGCTTTCATTCTCACTCACTCTCACTCACTCGTCGCACGTCATCACGTGAGCAGCGCGTCCACCAGCCGCTGTCCGGCCCCCTGGCCGAGGGGCCGTGGCCGCTACTTTCTTCAGGGCCTACAATTTGTCTTCACGTAAGATCTAAAGACCACCTGCAGAAGCAATCCAACGAGGCCCAACCGGAATCACTTCGGGCCTGCGGTTTGCCGGGTCGGCCTTCAAGTTTCTCCACGTTCCTCGAGATTATTCAGCACCACAGGCTGATCATAAGGCCAGCCTGCACCTCGAGAAGTAACATCAGCTCAGGCCTCCACGAAGCCTACATCCATCATCTCAAGAGGCTTAATGGACAACGACAACTAGAATCTGCATAATAGGTTCTGTCTTCAGCCCGTCTTCAAGTTTTTACATCGCCCTAAGCTAAGTACATCATATTCGTAAGTACCTCAGAAACCTACATTAGCCTACCGCCGAACGGTAGGCTATACTCCCAAGTGTGTAATCACGCGTCCATTGACTCCCGTTAATAACGCAGTAGGCCTATCATCCAATTCAAGTGTCAATTCAATACCGTTTATTCCGCGTACCATCCGTCATTATGTTCAAGTCATATAAATGTGTGTTTAAATAAATGTTCTCTTGACGTAATCACTTAACATCACATAATGTCCTTTATATAAATGATATTGTGTGCAAGCATTTCAATCCATTATTATTAGGCCACATCAATTATTCTATGTGCATCCATGCAATCATTTAGCCTACTTATCAGTGTCATGTTTTCCATTCAATGTACCAAACGCACGTGCATTCTTTATATCAATTAACTAGGCCTATTCAATGTTCTATGTTGCATGCCATTTACATACCATCGATGAGTATTACATTATTTATTACGTGTCAATTAAGCTATTAACATTTCATCTTATTAGCTAAGCCTATGCCATAAGCATAACGTAAAACTACCAATTAATTACTGTCAATTCTTTGTTATATCACAGTGAATAAAATAACGGATTTTTTTCATAATAAACTACAAAAGTAAGGTGTCTTTCATAACCTTAATATTAATTTGCTTGAGCGTAAATCAAGCTGGTGACCCTCGCTGCCATTTCGGTCACTTCCAATAGTATGGTGGATCTAATCAAATAACCATTCATTCCAATCGGTGATACTGTATTACAATATAAATAATTAACCCAGCCTATCATTATAAAGCAATCAGTCATTGCCTTAATCAATCGTTGCATACAATTAAATCATTATCACCTTAAACGGCTAAAACTAGCTCCACTATATATATATATATATATGATACACACACACACACACACACACACACACCACACACACACACATATATATATATGGATGTGTGTATATATGCAAAGAACCACAGGGAAAAGGAAAGGAAACACGAAGTCCGAGCGCTTTCGTGACATATTCGCATCTTCAGGGACAAGAGAGAAATAGAAGAGAGAAATCTCTCTCTTGTCCCTGAAGATGTGAATATAGTATATCACGAAAGCGCTCGGACTTCGTGTTTCCTTTTCCTTTTCCCTGTGGTTCTTTGCTTATTAAAAGATTACGTGTTGCTTTTGACTTCTTTGTGTGTATATATATAATATTATATATATATAATATATAATATATATATATATATATATATATAGCCAAAAGCCGAAGTTAAATTACTATAGTTCCACATACAAATTAAACTTCCGGAAAGTCTGATATTAAATCTTCATAATGTTAATGTCGGCGTTGATCATCCTTTTTACCACCCACACACACACACATATATTATATATATATATATATATATATATATTATTTTTTAAATACATTTTTACGGAGCTTACCCAGGTCTTTCCAAAAATTTTAAACGTACGAGTATATACGAGTATATATTGGGTGGTGTGGAAAAAATGCGTCGTGTTTGAAGAGCCGCTGTTCCGTCAATATAATTAGTAGACATTTGAAAATTTTGCAGTTAAATAAGAACATATCCAAATAAGTTCAATAAATTTTTTATCCAAATAATATGATTACAGAGTTATAGCTGTCTAAACTGAAGGTTCAAAATAATGGCTTTCCGCATTGAAACATCAACTTTCACTGGAAACAAACAGATGCGATATGACCACCATTTTCATTAATGACTGTTATCACACGTCGTTTCCATTGGCGAATAGCAGCCTGAATTTGATGTGGTATTTGTTCCCAACATTCTTCAATGCGATCGCGTAGTTCCGTCAAAAAAAAAACGCTGAAAAAACGCATCCCGTTTGAAGAGCTACTGTTCTGAAAATATGATTATTAAGGATCTGAAAGTTTTACAGTTAAATATGAACATACAGGGTCTCCTCCAGGATTTGGGTGAGGGGGGTGTCTGGTATCAAAATCTACCTCGAATAGCTTCTAAAGAACGTTTTCTGGTGCCTATTTCGCTCATTGATGAGCTACACATTTTGCCATGCTTTCAAAGAACATAAGATAATGTCTTTCGTACATAAAAATGTTCTCTTGTACATAAAAATGTCCGTTACAAAAGGTTAGCATTGTGAAAAAAGTAAACTTACTAAGGCAAAGGGGGTGGCTAGTCACCTCAGCCACCCTCCCCTAGAGGAGCCCCTGACATATTCAAATAATTTCCATAAAATTCATATTCAAATAATATAATTATTAACAGATATACAACTGTTTAAATGACAATGAAATTTTGTGAATGCCCGCTGCTTTCAGTTTGAAATGTAGCGTTCGTCAATACGCACGAGCCAGTTAGCCAGAACTACGCGATCGCATTGAAGAATGTTAGGAACAAATATCACAACATCAAATTCAGGCTGCTATTCGCTAATGGAAACGACGTGTGATAACAGTCATTAATGAAAATGGTGGTCATATCGCATATAAGTTTTACTAGTATCTGTTTGTTTCCAGTGAAAGTTGATGTTTTGAAGCCATTGCTTTTAACCTTCAGTTTAGACAGCTATAACTCTGTTTGTAACTAAATTATTTGAATAAAAATTTTACGAAATTTATTTGGATATGTTCTTATTTAACTACAAAATTTTCAGATGTCTACTAATCATATTAACGGAACAGTGGCTCTTCAAACACGACGCACTTTTCCGCGCCACCCAATATATAGGCATATACGAGTATATTAATAATTATATTATATTTAATCAAAAACGAGCTTTTAAATATGCCAGATAAATTTCAAGATCAGGTCCTTAAAGTATCCGAACGACTAGAAACTATTTTAAAGTATTTGATACGAACGTAAACTCATGAAAAGAGCCATTTTGACCAATGGTTTAGAACTGACTGAACGCAAAATAAATACAATATGGAAATATTTTTAATATTGGAAACGTGACTTTTTTTATTTTATTTTAATTGAAATTTGCCGCACGTAAATAAAATTCTAAACTCACAAAGTTAGTTTGTACAAGCCAAAAACTGACTTGCAAACTTTTAATATTATTTACTATATTCCAGAAGTTTTATGAACACAAAGAATATTTTTCATTAAAAATCTGACGTTAGAAATTTTTATAACATTATTTAGATTGAAAATTTTTTTTTGTCTTCAAATGTTTTATTTGATATTATTTTATAAGATTTTATTTATCAAACAAAACATGACCATAATACATAAAATGAAAATGAAAATGAAAAGGTTTATTGGTTTATTATCCATATGACAAATATTATTAATACAATGACAGTTCACATACTAAGGATAGAAATATATACAGTTGATTAGAAATAATACAGTAATGTCGGAGTTAAGTGGAGCTACAGACAGACGTTTTCATACCAAGAATTCCATAGCTTAGACTTTAGAGGATAAACGGCAGGACTCATGGATAACTTGGATAATCGGGTTGGTTGATTTATTTAGTTCTTTGCATTAGACTGTATTGAGCACGTCTTGTTACCTCCGGGAACCTCGGAACATTGCGGGTAGCAAACACTTGCGAAGCTGAGCATCTCGGAGGTAATTTATGTAAGAGTCTAAAAGACCCGTTGTACAGCAAATTTAGGGTTCTGCCAGAAACTTTTTTATAATTCACCCAGAGTTGCTGTCCGTATATATTACTGCAGAAAGTACGAAAGAGTGTCTTTAGCTTCACTTGTACAGAACCGAAAGTTCCTTATAGTCACATTCGCTTTAGCACAAAGGCTTCGAGATTGTTTTCTTATATCTGAGTCATCACTCAAAGAGCTGGTGAAAGTTTGACCCAAATACTCAATTCTTGTACTTCCTCAATTACTTCACCTTTCATTTTAAACCTAATATCAGCTGGCTGATTACAGCTTTTAGGATGAAAGTGTACAACCTTAGTTTTTATAACATTAAAAAGAATATCATGTTTCTGCGAATACACTTCGCAGACTTTTAGTAGCCGATCCAGACCTTTAACAGAGGGACTTATTAACACCATATCATCTGCATAAACTAAGTTATTTATCCTTGTGTTGTCTATACAACATCCCACTGTTGCCTCATTAAGTGAAGCAATTAATCTGTCAATATACACATTACACAGCATAGGAGAGAGCGAGGAGCCTTGTCTCACTCCGCAAGAGGAGTCAAAACATTGCCCGACCAAAAGGTCAAAGATTGGTAGGCATACCAAAATTTTAATAAATTTAATATGTGCATGGGAACCTTCCTGTCTTCTAGTTTTTTAAATAAAATATTGTGGATCACTCCATCATATGCCTTACTTATATCTAGAAAAAAGCTATAAATATGAAAATAAAAACCCACTCTAATAGACAGAGTTTATTTCCACAACAGTTTCGATGCCCACTGGCATCCTCCTCGGGTGGATACAGAAAAACGAATGAACCAAAACAAGAGGGAAAACAGTCCAGGGACCGTTAAGAAATTCGCACCTACATGTAGGTTAGATCCCGTTCTCCCGACACCGGAAGGGAGTACCCGCTTATAAGTACATTCGCACATTCGCACAAACTTAAAACTATCTTTTTGTTCTATACATACAGATTCTATTATTTTTTACATAATTATTACATTTATTATTAAATTTATTACATTTAATATTGCATTTATTATTAAATTTATTGCATTTAATATTGCATTTATTATTAAATTTATTATATTTAATATTGCATTATTATTTATTACAGAAATTATAAATGTATTATTACATTGGTTATTACAGTGTTGTTTATTATACAGAACTTATAAACCGAAAAACGAATGAAATAGGCGAGAAAAAAAGGCGTTTTTCGGTTTATAAGTTCTGTATAATAAACAACAATGTAATAAGTTAATAACCAATGTAATAATAAATTTATAATTTCTGTAATAAATAATAATGCAATATTAAATGTAATAAATTTAATAATAAATGTAATAATTATGTAGAAAATAATAGAAGCTGTATGTATAGAACGAGAAGATAGTTTTAAATTTGTGCGAATGTACTTATAAGCGGGTCCCTTTAATGAAAATGCCCCTCTGGTGTCGGGAGAACGGGATCTAACCTAGGTGCGAATTTCTTAACGGTCCCTGGACAGAATCTTTCAGGATCCATCCTGAAAGACCGAGTGGAATCCCTGATGCTTGCTGAACCACCACCAGCCACCCGATTCTGCCGCCGGACCATGGAGCAGCACATCGAAACAATCCTCCGAAATCTTGAGTACGACACTGAGCTTTTCGAGTCTCTCCTCACCTCCTACCCTTGCCGACTTGAAGCCGTTCGCCAAGTACAAGGAGACAACACCAACTATTGATTGGTTTTGTTTAGACGTAGAATTAAATTGTCTAAAAGATGCAACAATCAGTTTTTTTGTACCTATATTAGTTTCATCTGTTCATCTGTGCATGGGGGGGGGGGCAGTCATTGTTTGCCACCCCTTATATATATATATATATATTATATATTATATATATTATATTTATTATTATTATATTATATAAAATCATTCATTTTTTTATGCAGCTCAGTTTTTCTTTTGTTAACATTTTCAAACTGTTCTCCATTAAGGACTTAAAATCTGAGAGAAAATGCAGCTTTTAATATTCAAAGTTCTCAAAACTTTGATCGTCGCGTACAACAGTTTTGCATCACATTAAGGAAAACTAACTTTATGGTCTGAAATAATAGAACACACTTTTATACTTATATTTTTCAATGTATTATTACTTTAAATAATTATTTTGTTTTATTAATTTTGAATGAGGAATAATTTCATGTAGGTATTATTATTATTATTATTATTATCATTAGAATCTCTGTCGCTGTCTTTTTCTCTCTGTTTTTAAAATTACTATAAATAACCTCAACTCTTGGCATTATCAAAGAAGATTTGTCAGAGAACATCATTTTACCAGTAAAAGATAAAATTTGCATATAAGTACAGTTACGGAAATAAATTCGCACAAGAAATACCCCAGATTACCAACCAATCAGTAATTTGGGGTCCTGTATTTTGAAATTATAAATATTTTTAGCCGAGAAAAATCAAATTGAAGAAAACAAATAAATGAAATTTAATTAATAATTTTGAGGTGTGTGTGTAATGGTAAATGACAAATACTGTAGTTTTTCTTTTTTATGATGTTAGCCCGACGTGGGCAACGGGTCACTCGCAAAGAGGCCCCAAAATATAGCTTCCCTCACCAGCTATCTGCCTAGCAGATAGGATCCAGCTTTGGGACAGCAGGGAACCATTCTGAGTTCAATCACATATATATATATATATATATATAATATAATATATATATATATTATAATATATATAGATATATATATATATATATGTAAAAAGTGAACAATGAACAATTCCTACACCATCATTATATGGATTCATTGTCTTCATGCAGAACTTATGTTCGTATAGTTTTATGTTGAATGTTCATTTTTACATAAGAAACCAAAATCGCCTAAGCGAGTTTTTGGATAGTATTTCGATTTATACTTCTTTATTCATTACTGTATTTCCCTAATTCATCTTAATTCATGTTCTTTCTTGACCGCTATCCTTTATTAATTTTATTACTTATTCATTCATCTACCTATTGTCTACTTATGCCCTATCAACTTATCAGTCTATTTTTACTCGTGTCAATCTATGAAACGCAAAACTTTTGCCTTCGTTCGAAAACGTTCTCGTATTATATTTTTTCATTTTTATTTTTAAGTGCGTTCACCCTAAAGATATTCATAAATGCTTGGTAAGTTATTCTCGAATTCAGCTGACAGACAGAATCGAGCGCTTCAAAGATAAAATACTTCCGATAGCATATTATTTCGTAAATAAATTATCTCGTAAGTGCAATGTACTTTGTATTATATTTCTAAACATCTTAATTGTCTATTAATATGAAACACTAAAAACAAAAAGTTATAGTAACTGTTTAATTATAATTAACTGTAATACTTTTAATTTAATATAATGTAATGTACTTTAATGGAACTACTTAATGATGTAATGTACTAAATGACGTAGTCAATGTACTTTAATGAAATTGCAGTTAACGATAATAAATGAATTGGTAATTATAATCATAGTTACAGTAGACCAAAATTACAATATACTCAATGTCCGACCCGACATTATGCCGCCATAAGGAATGTAGAATCGGCGATACTGTTATGATGTATTTTTTATTATTATTTTTCCGTTGTGATAAATTTTGATGTGCTTTCTACTTTGCCAAATAATTGATGACCTGTTGTTTTTTAAAATCTTATAATCATTTTTTTAGATTTAGCTTAATAATGAATCCTGAGTAACTTTTGCCATGTCATGTTTTGTATACATTCTTACTTCGTTATAAAAGATGAAGTCATCTCTTGCCTAAGCATTTAATTGTAAATCTTAAACCTTTAATTTTTACTCATATGCACATTTTAGTGTAAAGATGCATAGTTCAATTTCCACTTTTAGTTAACTTGGCAGATCATGATAACATCAGATCTGAAAATATGCAAGTTAAGATGAAAATATGGCTTCATCTTCAAATATCTTGTTTATTCGTTTAAACCTTACCACAGCTAAAAGATTTACTTTATTTTTAAATATTGTGCAAAAAATAATGCAGCCTCTTCAACATTTAATAATGATGATGTTAGTAGAATCGGGGTATATAAAGCCCACCAATTTCTTCCATGTTTGTTCTGATTCCAACTACGAGGCTGAGCATTACCTGTAACAGTTTAGGAGTAAAACACAGTAAGAAAAAGTCTTTATCTTCTCCTTCGAGCCGTGCTCTCTTTAGAAAACTTAGTCATTAGAATCTCCCGATAAGTTACAAGAAGAATCGGGGAGAAACCTCAAAGAATTTAATAAGCCTCTCAGAATCCTCCGAGCCACTATAGAAGAACTCGGAGAGTAGTATAGAAGAAACTACTGCAAGTAACAGATCCGTTGCTGCCTCCTAACCAGAACCCCCGTCGACTTCGAACCAACCCAGGGCCATAGACGGAGGGGTTAACAGTCTGGCGACCCTGCATCAGGATAAAAATCAAGACGATCCAAGCACATAGAAGATATTGGCATAACAGTCTGGCGAGTCTGTAGCCAAGAGTTTGACAACTGGCGACACTTTAACCAGGATCTTCACGACTCCAGGATTCTTCCAGTCTTCCAGACCCTGGAACCAGAACCAACACCCAGTTGACCGGCGTGTCACGACTTCTAGTTCGTCACATCCACCCTTGAACCAGTGCGTCACGACTCCAAGTTCTCCACGCCTAGTTTTCATCCAAGAACAAGTGGCCAGCAAGACACGTCTTCAGGACACGTCTCTAAGGATTTCGCCGTAGGAATCTTGTTAAGTACAAAACTCTTTTTTAAAATAATTTCTAAACATTTGAAAAGTCATTATTATTAACAGTTAATATTTAATATTGAGCCAGAATTAACACAAAACACAGTGAACACTTCAGACACCAGTGATACATTTTTGTTTTATTGAAAACAATATTGTCACAGAATTATTTTCAGTTATTTTTACTCTTCTAGTTAGTATAGTATAATTTTATTTTATGTATCAAACATAATAGTATCGTACCTTCGTGTACATTCGATTGAAATGTTGTTTACATTTTATATTTTTGTTTGCAAATTTTTTTTCAAATTATTGAATTGAATTGACTTGCAAATTAAGAAAGAGTGTTATAGAGAGTTTATAGAGTTAGAGAGTTACTTGAAGCATTTCAAGTTAGTTTCAGAATACTTGATAAGAGTTCAAGTTAGTTTCAGAATACTTGATAAGAGTTCAAGTTAGTTTCAGAATACTTGATAAGAGTTCAAGTTAGTTTCAGAATACTTGATAAGAGGTCAAGTCAAAGGTTGCATCTAAGAGGGACAACCGCCCCAGAGATTACAGAAGTTAGTTTTGAAAAAAAAAGTTAGTTTTGAAAAAAAAGTTAGTTTTGAAAAAAAAGTTAGTTTTGAAAAAAAAAGTTAGTTTTGAAAAAAAAAAGTGTTTTGAAAAAAAAAGTTAGTTTTGAAAAAAAAAGTTAGTTTTGAAAAAAAAAATTAGTTTTGAAAAAAAGAAGTTAGTTTTGAAAAAAAAAGTTTTGAAAAAAAAGTTTTGAAAAAAAAAGGTAGTTTTGAAAAAAAAAAGTTAGTTTTGAAAAAAAAAGTTAGTTTTGAAAAAAAAAAGTTAATTTTGAAAAAAAAAGTTAGTTTTGAAAAAAAAAATTGAAAAAAAAGTTAGTTTTGAAAAGAAAAAAGTTAGTTTTGAAAAAAAAAGTTAGTTTTTGAAAAAAAAAAGTTAGTTTTTGAAAAAAAAAAGTTAGTTTCTGAAAAAAAGTTAGTTTTGAAATCCCAAGTTAGTTTTCAATGCAGTCAATTGAATTCAACTTTTCCTTTGTAATTTAAGAGAATTTAATTTAAGAAAAAAAGTAAGTTAAGAATTTAATTCAACCTTTTTTTTTGTGTTGTAAAAGAGAATTAAATTCAACCTAAATTTACCGGTTTGTGTCTTTAGTTTAACTTTTTTTTTGTTTGTAAGAAGGAAATTAACCGATCTGTCTTTTCTTTTCATGCCATTGTTGCGTATATAAATATATAGTTATGTATTTTATTATTTGTAACAAAACCGTTTTTACAAAGGTTGTAACGATTTTGGTAATTATTGTAATGTATATGAGGAACATGCCGTCCCTCCGTTTGTTGAACTCTTTTAATTTTTTGTTCTAAGTAATGTGACAAGCAATCTCTCTTCTTTTTAAAAAAAAAAAAAAAAAAAAAAACGTAATTGTCAATTTCAGACTAAAATATCAAACCAAACATTTCAAATTCTATCAACATTTAACGAAAAAGTATGATTTTTCTACTTAACATGCAAAAATTATTAAAACCTTTTTAATATTTTTTTTTATTATATAAAAATATTTTTTAATGTAAAATTTACCTGAAATTATTAAAAGAAAAGATTGTTCGAAATGCTTTCCTTCCATTTCAATAACTTTTTTATTCTTGGTCGAAATTCATCTATGACTCGATTTACTTTTATTTTTTTTTTAAATTATAAAATTATGTTCAGCTCGTTGAAATGCATAATTGATTTCTATTTTTAATCTGTATTCTTAATTTTCTTAATTCAATTATCGTACCGATACTTCTGGTTAATGTTAATGGTTATATAGTTCATATATAGCTAGGAATGTTACTAGTCGAATTTAATTCCATCTTCAAAATTCAATTTTAAAACCGTGAGATTTACTTTCATTAATTGTAAGTTCTTCTAAGTACGTTTTTTTTTATTACCTTAATTCGTGTAACTGATTTAATTAAATACTTAAATACTACCTTGAACTTAAAGGATTTTATAATAATAATAATGATAATAATAATAATAACAACAATAATTGACTCAAAAGATTTTATAACCCTAAACCCATCTTAAATTATTATACATTATTTTTAAACTTTGTTAATTCAAAAACCTCCCAAATCCCTACACATTTGACCACAGGTCTATACATCATCCACTACGTAATTCGATTTGTACCTACAACAGTTAATAAAAATGCATGTATGCACATTATACAGGGTGTCCCGTAAGTCTGGACCCATAGGGAAAAATAATAAAATTACAAAATAGTCCAAAAATTTAGTACATAATCTGTTCAAAGTGTCCGCCGTTGTGTCGCACACATAGTTGAAGACGTAATCTCCACTGCGACAGCACTTTCTGAATCACAGTCGCAGAAATTTCTTGACACGCCTCCACAATGCGTGCTTTAAGGTGGAAAATGTTCTGAAGTTTGACCTCGTACACTTTGGCTTTCAAGTGGCCCCACAAATAAAACTCCAGCGGAGTAAAATCATAATAAAAAAATAATAAAAATAATAATAAAAATAATAAAAAAATATATTATAAATAAATTTTTGGACTATTTTGTAATTTTATTATTTTTCCCTATGGGTCCAGACTTACGGGACACCCTGTATATACTATATATATATACAGCCCTTATGCTAAAATCATTGAATATCACAATAAAACTATTTCATTACGTAAGTGCAAACTATGCTATTTAGTCTTAATCATTTTTGCTTCCTAATATATCTAGCTCATGCATTTATTCACTTACTTGAACAATCCTATCAGCTAATCTGTCCCTCGAAATTGTAAAATACACACTAGACCACAGGTCTATACATCATCGATTACGTAATTCTATTTTTACTACAATAGTCAATAAAAATTAGCTTATAGATTGTACGATTTACATCCCACAGAAAAAAAAATTTGGTAAAAAAATTTTAACAATATCATTCTTTGTCTAAATTGTTTATCTAAATTAAAGTATTAATCTTTGAATTCTTTTATATTATATAATAACTCACTTGTTCTGTATAAAACTTGTATTGTAAAAAAGAATGTCGCCATCTAACTTGAATTACTTACGATGTTATTTTCTCAATTATATTATATTGTATTATATTCTTGTATTAATACCATTTTGGAGGGGGAAATACTGTAAAAAGTGAACAATGAACAATTCCTACACCATCATTATATGGATTCATTGTCTCATGCAGAACGTATGTTCGTATAGTTTTATGTTGAATGTTCATTTTTACATAAGAAACCAAAATCGCCTAAGCGAGTTTTTGGATAGAATTTCGATTTATACTTCTTTATTCATTACTGTATTTCCCTAATTCATCTTAATTCATGTTCTTTCTTGACCGCTATCCTTTATTAATTTTATTACTTATTCATTCATCTACCTATTGTCTACTTATGCCCTATCAACTTATCAGTCTATTTTTACTCGTGTCAATCTATGAAACGCAAAACTTTTGCCTTCGTTCGAAAACGTTCTCGTATTATATTTTTTTCATTTTTATTTTTAAGTGCGTTCACCCCTAAAGATATTCATAAATGCTTGGTAAGTTATTCTCGAATTCAGCTGACAGACAGAATCGAGCGCTTCAAAGATAAAATACCTCCGATAGCATATTATTTCGTAAATAAATTATCTCGTAAGTGCAATGTACTTTGTATTATATTTTTAAACATCTTAATTGTCTATTAATATGAAACACTAAAAACAAATGTTATAGTAACTGTTTAATTATAATTAACTGTAATACTTTTAATTTAATATAATGTAATGTACTTTAATGGAACTACTTAATGATGTAATGTACTAAATGACGTAGTCAATGTACTTTAATGAAATTGCAGTTAACGATAATAAATGAATTGGTAATTATAATCATAGTTACAGTAGACCAAAATTACAATATACTCAATGTCCGACCCGACATTATGCCGCCATAAGGAATGTAGAATCGGCGATACTGTTATGATGTATTTTTTATTATTATTTTTCCGTTGTGATAAATTTTGATGTGCTTTCTACTTTGCCAAATAATTGATGACCTGTTGTTTTTTAAAATCTTATAATCATTTTTTTAGATTTAGCTTAATAATGAATCCTGAGTAACTTTTGCCATGTCATGTTTTGTATACATTCTTACTTCGTTATAAAAGATGAAGTCATCTCTTGCCTAAGCATTTAATTGTAAATCTTAAACCTTTAATTTTTACTCATATGCACATTTTAGTGTAAAGATGCATAGTTCAATTTCCACTTTTAGTTAACTTGGCAGATCATGATAACATCAGATCTGAAAATATGCAAGTTAAGATGAAAATATGGCTTCATCTTCAAATATCTTGTTTATTCGTTTAAACCTTACCACAGCTAAAAGATTTACTTTATTTTTAAATATTGTGCAAAAATAATGCAGCCTCTTCAACATTTAATAATGATGATGTTAGTAGAATCGGGGTATATAAAGCCCACCAATTTCTTCCATGTTTGTTCTGATTCCAACTACGAGGCTGAGCATTACCTGTAACAGTTTAGGAGTAAAACGCAGTAAGAAAAAGTCTTTATCTTCTCCTTCGAGCCGTGCTCTCTTCAGAAAACTTAGTCATTAGAATCTCCCGATAAGTTACAAGAAGAATCGGGGAGAAACCTCAAAGAATTTAATAAGCCTCTCAGAATCCTCCGAGCCACTATAGAAGAACTCGGAGAGTAGTATAGAAGAACTACTGCAAGTAACAGATCCGTTGCTGCCTCCTAACCAGAACCCCCGTCGACTTCGAACCAACCCAGGGCCATAGACGGAGGGGTTAACATATATATATATATATATATATATATATATATATACAGAGCTGGGCAGTATTTAAATACGTATTTAAATACATTTGTGTATTTAGAACTGTATTTATAAATACATTGTTTTCATGTATTTAAATAGAGTATTTAAATACTTTAATGAGTATTTAAATACAATGTATTTAAATACTCAAAATATAAAAATGTAAATACTTTTACTGGTTTAATACACGTTCTGTACTAGCACAGTACGACGCGTCGACAGTGTAGTACAGCATGGTTCATGTTTCAACGTGTCAGTTCAATCAGTTGTGTGCCACTCTTAGTCGAAAGCGTTGATTTCTTTATCGTGTGCGTGTCATGGCTTCAACAAGCAAATCCGGTGAATCAAACAGTGATATATCTGCAGATAACAATTTAGTGCACCCTCTGTTTGATGGAAAATACTTTAAAATTAAATCTAAAGACGGTAATAAGGTAAAGTGCACCTGCTTGCTGTGTAAACACGAAGTCTCTGCTGCAAGCAATGCTACAACGAATCTGTACACTCATCTGAAGGTAAGTGTTTTTTTAGACATCAAAAAATATCTTGAAATTGACCGAATAATCGTACAAAACGGCTCTGCCTTAAGTGGGCCTGTGTAACTAACTCGTTGCAATCAATCCAATTTGCGATGGAAAATTCATTGATGAAAAAGCTTTTAAAATCGTCTGATCTATCGAGTGGTGTATTTATTTCGAAATTCACCGTGTCCCCTAAAGTAGAAATTTATCAAAACATGAATTAGTGAATGCATATGTTAAAATTTGTATGTATTTAAAATGTATTTACAAATGTATTTAAATACAATTGATGTATTTTGTATTTAGTATCTAAATACATTCGTAAAATGTATTTAGTATTTAGTATTTAAATACATTTCTCCCATGTATTTAGTATTTAGTATTTAAATACATTCAATGTATTTATTGCCCAGCTCTGTATATATATATATATATATATATATATATATATCGTAAAGAACGACGCTTGTATAGGAGAACATTCATTGTTCGTTCTCTCTTATCATCTTGCGCGGAATGTTCTCCTATACAAGCGTCGTTCTTTACGTTATTTATACTGCGTGTTCTTTGCAGTTGAAATGTATATATTATATATATATATAATATATATATATATATATATATATATATATATTATATATTTGGAAGAGATTATCGGCACCAATCGATCAGGGAAGTACTTCGGGAGGAGGGGTGGACATTAGGCAGAATACAGGAAGCGCTGGAACTTCCATTTCTCCTGTCACTGTCCTCTTGAGCTGGTCCTTTTTAAGTGTCTCATCTACCCGTTATTTTGTAATGCATGTATATTTTATTACTGGGGTTCTTCAGAAAGGTAACAGATTGGGGGTGTTAAACATATGCGTACATCTACACATCTCTAATCTTTCATTACTTAATAACTAATAAATATTGTACATTAAAACCGTTCTTTCACCATTTCATACTTACAGCAGCAACCTTTCCTGATTTCTACGAAATTAGGGAAAGACGATACCACTACCACACTACCAATAGACTATAGTCTAGGTCCTAGAAGGTCCTAGAAGGCCTTACTAGACTATAGTCTTTAAGGAAAGCTAAGTTTTGACTAAGCCTCCTTCAGGACTTAGTCTACACGGAACAATATGGCTGAACCTTTAAACATTGATGCCGCGTTTGCGGCTGGAACAGAAAATCAGGATCGTCGAGCAGTTTTGTGACAAAAGCTGTGACGCAGGTGCAGAGAAACTTTTGCAGAGAATATGGATGCAGAGATCCACCCGAGTCAGATCCTCAGTTTTTTAAACACATCCACTTCACTGATGAGTGTACATCTGTCTAAGGAGATTAAAAAGCAAAACTTTCGTTACTGAGGAAGTAATGCTGGCGCTCCTATAGAGCTTGCACGTAATGTTGCTAAACTCAACATTTGGGTCGCTGTTGGTTGGTATGGTGTAGTAGGTACCTACTTCTTTGAGAATGAAACTGGAAAAGAAGTAACAGTAACGCAAAATTCATATCGTCAGACGTTACAAGATTTCTTCTTACCACAACTAATTAGTTTGTCCCGTAAAAGAAATAGCTGCATTACCGCAGATTCACGGTGGTTTCAGCAGGATGGAGTACATTCATACACTGCTTGTGAAACTCGTAGCTTTTTGAGGAAGTATTTTTCCGGGCGACTAATCTCCCTTCATGAACCACTGGAATGGTCCCCATACTCACCTGACCTCACACCTCATGACTTTTTTTGTTGGGTTACATAAAAGACAGAATCTATTCTACCAAGCCTAAGACACTTAAAGACCAAAGTTTATGAGGTAATCAACAACATCCTAGCTGAGGTATTTCCAAAAATTATGTCAAACGTTTGTGTAAGGCTGAGTACTGTGATGAAAAAAAAATGGTTGAAAAAAATGGCGCTTTTATTGTTATGTAGGAAGGAGGGGCCAAGGGCAAACGCCCACGAAAATGCCGCCCCCTATATAAGAAAGAGGGAGCCGAAATCATGGCGGTGATACCATCTAATTATAGATTACACTGAACATGTTTAATTAAGGTTAATAAACTCCTGTGTTTTACGTACCATTTGCGTTTGTCTTTGTGTCTAGATTCCCTTTTTTTTACTTTAGAACATTTATTTAGAAAGAGGAACATTTTTTGAGATACCGAGTATACACAAAATTTTTTCAGTATACCTTAGTGTCTCATGGCCAACTGAGTAACGTGGCGACCCACAAAATTCTAATCTTTAGCGACATCGGTTCAAATCCCACTGAGGTAGGTAAATTTATTTCTAATGTATTTACCTTAAAACTTAAGTTGTTGTAGGTATGTTGTTTTTTATTAACATAAAAACAATGAGCATGTAATTACACTCAGTTAATGAATATAAACTGAAATGGAATTTAGTTGACATTTCTTCCGGTCGTTGGCTCCACCCACTTCGATTAAATTTTCAAAGAATTAGTTCTACAAAAAGTATTTCATCAAGCATCGAAGTTGATGAAAATACTGTTGTCAACTGAGGGTACTTGCTCGATGAAAGAATTTTCAACATCTCGATGAAAATTCCAGTCTGAGTGCAGATGTAACATTTAATATACACTCCCCCAGAATATCCACTCCCCACTCATTATTATTATACAAATAATTTGCACTCCCCCAGTTATGATTAATTGATTTATACGTATAATACACACTCCCCTTGAATTATTTACACTACCCCAGTTATTATTATACGTATAATATGCACTTCCCCCAGTGACTATGTTTGAATACTGTTGAATATATGAAAACATCCAAAGGCATAGAACAATGACCCAGCTAATTTATAAAGTACAACTGGCCAAAGCTGTTTATCATTGAGGTCATCTCTTTATTTCAACCATAAAATCACATAAAAATCTCATATCAAAATCACATATAAAATCATATAAAATCCCATAAAAGCAAAATATCTTAATGTCCGTGTGCGTGTTTGTCCATTAACAATCAAGTTTATTGTCCTTACATAATTACAGTAGAGTAAATTCTTTTGTGCCAGGCTGTTTTCCTTTTCTGCGCTTCAGAGATTGAGGAAATGGTAACAACACACCTGTTCTTTATTGTAGCCTAACCCTAACCTTACCTAATCTAACGTAAACCTAACCTAAACCTAACCTTACCTAACCTAACCTTACCTAACCTAACGTAAGCCTAACCTAACCTAACGTAAACTAACCCCCGTCAACACTAAATGTTTACTTCGCCACGAATCTTTAAACCTAGATGCGCTAAAATTACATTTTTTTACACGCTTACTCTTACGGTCAATATATTGCCTTCATGCACAGCATTATATGGTTTACTTGACATAGACCAATTTCTACAAAGTTCCTTGTCATACAAACATCAAAGCCTCTCCATAAACATAATTATGGGAGTGCATAGTAATAGTATACATATAATACCCACTGGGGGAGGGCATATTAATTATTCAGAGGGCCCTTGGCCCCTCCTTCCTGCATAAAAAAAAATATTAAACATATAATATAGACTGTGGGAGCAGATATTTTATATATACTATATATATATAATATACACTGGGGAGTGTTTATTATTATACATATAATACTGACTGGGGAGTGGAAATCCAGGGGATGTGCAAATTAAACGTGACACAGGTTTATTTTCCTAAAACAATGTTAACAATACTTTGCTTCTGATGCTTCCCAGCGACATATTCAAATAAGAAGACTTTGAATAGATCACGTCCCACTAAAATCAAAATCAAGCATAAACGCCAGTATACTGTATAAATCTATGGAATTGATGTTCTCTTGATGCGATGGATACGTTACATAATGTATTCTTTTTCCGAATAAAGATGATTTGTTTTGTTTTTATTTTATCTGAATAACTGAAATAAGCTCAATATTATAGTTTATCTTGAGGTTAATTTTCAAATATGGTAATTTCGAACTACTGAGAAGGAATAAATGAAGGAAATGCGTTTTACAGGATTGGTGTGTCCATCGTCAGTTGACACACTAATATAATGAGAATTCCTTTTTGTATTTTTTAAACTTTACTTAAAATGACATCTTGATAATATAATCCAGTGTACGTAGTCTATTTCTCTTATATTTCTATTATTGATTTCTTGCTGATAAGAAGTAAAAGTTCTGATAAGTTCTCAGAAAAACCGAAGTCACACTTGATTTTAGGTTCTTTTTATGTTTATACACTCAAAATTTTGTCCTTTAGGACTACTTTCAATAATACATGTAACATATTTGTCTAACTGTAACTTTGGCACCAGATGTACATCTATTGTAGTTCAATTCTCTCTCTCTCTCTCTCTCTCTCTCTCTCTCTCTCTCTCTCATATATATATATATATATATATATATATATATATACATATACCGTACAACGGTGGAATTGAGGCCAGCTTTGACATAAATTTGACATGAAAACAAATAAAACCCAAATTAGTGAGTGCAGTTCTTTTATTATTTGTACATAAACATTTACATCTTCAGCGAATAAAATAGTGAAAATCAAAGAAATCTGCACGTTTCAAGAATAAAAATTAGATTTAAAAAAAAACTGGTCTCAATTGTCCCGGAGTCGGGGCAATTGAGGCCACAACAAAGAAAACCTTCATAACTTGCGTCTTTCACAATACTCTGCAATGAAATGCACACAATAACGAACAACACGTCCTCCAAAGGTATCTTTCACCACCTTATTGCTTTATCAGGGTTGGTCACCCACCTCAGACCTTCAAATTTGTTCTCACCTTATTTCTAATTGTCCGCCTATATGAAATTATTTTCTTTCGCAATATACTGACTAAGGATTATATATCCTAAACGTTTAACCGTATTATCGTAAAAAATCAGCTTATTTTATGTTTATGCCCTATATGGTTCCCATATTTATTCTGCATATCTTTCTATCTACTTCCTCTATGTACACACACACACACACACACACACACACACACACAATACACATATACATATATATATATATATATCTGAGAAGATATAGGATCTCTACAAACAGACATGAACAGAATCTACAAGGGGACGGAAGACAACAATATGAAGCTTAACACTGAGAAATTTCAGCTGTTACGGTACGGAAAAAGAGAGGACCTAAAATCCATGGAATATTATATCCGAAATGGACAGGAAATTCAGAGAAATTCTAAAGCAAAAGACTTAGGGGATGTAATGACTGATGATGCAAAATTTGAAACACAAAATAAGATAGCAGTAAACAGAGCAAAGAGAGTAACTAGGCAGATACTGAGAACCTTTAAACGAAGGGATAGGAATATAATGATTCCTCTACTGAAAACACTGATCATACCCAAACTGGAATACTGCTCGGTCCTAACATGCCCATAAAAAAAAGAAGACATTAGTCAGCTGGAAGGGATCCAAAGAAGCTTCACAGCCAAGATCAATGGGTGCAATGAACTAAATTGCTGGGAAAGATTACCCAAATTAAACCTATATTCACTGGAAAGGAGGAGAGAGAGATACACCATTATTTACACTTGGAAAATAATGGAGAAACTAGTCCCTAATCTTACTCTGAACCCTGTAACTCCCCAAACAACAGTGGAAAGTAGAAAAGGAAGACTGTGTCGTGTTCCCAATTAAAGGAGAGACAGGGAACATCCTTAACCCTGAAAGAAAATAGTTTTGTTGTGGGAAGACCAAAACTGTTTAATCAGCTGCCCAAAGACCTAAGGAACACGAGTGGTGTTGCAGTGGACATCTTCAAAAGAAGATTAGACGCATGACTCAGAACAATCCCCGATGAGCCGGACGTACCTGGCTATGTGAGGTGAAGAGTACAAGAAACCAACTCACTATTTCACCAGGCAAACTCGAGAGGAGGGCGACAAGCTTGACCTTCGTGAAATGAGGAATCATCGCACGGAACATTTGAAAGGTTGAAAGGCACACACACACACACACACACACACACACACACACACACACACACACACACACACACACATAATATATATATATATAATATATATATATATATATATATATATAAAATACACATGCATTCGTACGATGTATGCATTACTTATAGATCCAAATTATTAATGAATTCACTAGTTTTTATATACATAGTTCAATTTGTTTCATCCATGTAGCATTTCCTGTGTTAGCTTTTAATTTGTGAATGAATTTATTTTTGTGTAATCCTTTATCGCATAAAATATTTATTACGTATTTTACTCTTTGTTTAAAATCTTCATATTTACAACATATTCTCGCATATCTGACTACTTGTAAGTAAAAAACTCAGTACGTTAAATTGTGTGTAAATAAGCTATCCTTAAAAGGGAAAGTTATTACACTAAATTGGTAATTGTCTGCTTTTTCTAAATACTGCATTTAACTAGTTTTTCATTTGTAATCTGTATATTCAAGTCTAGAAAATTTTCTTTGTTTCTGTTGTCATTTGTTCTTTCTAATTTTAATTCTGTGGGGTAAATTTTCCTCTCAAATTCTTCGAATTTAGGAATATTTATCGTACATATATCATCTACGAGTATATATCGCCCATTGCTGTTAAATATTCGGCTGTCGCTGCGACGCCTTGCAATATATATAGAACTTGATAGATAGGTAGATAGATATATAGATATATAGATAGATAGATGTACAATATATCGCTAAATTGTATATCTATATGTGGATATACATAAAACAGTAGATGTATTTTAGGTGTTAAGAGTACAACTTGACAAAATTATACATGTTTTATTTAAAGTTGTCGTAAAGGTCTGTATTGGGTTGGTTTCCTATACTCTGGAAACTTAAATTTATTATCGTCCTGTATTGCAGTAACATCCAATTAAGAAAGTAATTTCCGATCTAATTCCTATTTAATTTAAAATTAAATTAAAATCATCCCGGCTATATTTCAAAATTGTAAAAAAAAATATCATCAATGTATTGGTACAGAGTTATTTAATCTGATAATGTGAAAGAGTAGATTAGATTAAAAACATTCCTTATATAAATTTGAATGTATTAGGAAGACGGGGAAGCCTATGAAGCATTCATTGTTTCTTAAATGTATTAATGAAGGGAAGTATATTCTTATTATTAGTTATACAGATAACTTATTGAAATACTATTATCGACGCACTATTGGAAAAGTGACGGTGAAACACACTATTTTCCCTCTTAAAAAAGTAAAAATTTGGTCATCAATTGGGACCTTGTAAACGATTAATCACCATTTAAACCTGGACTACGTGGTAGCTATGATACATCTCAACAACTCTTTCCGTTAAGTCAGACAACATACCAAATTAAAGTGACTTCACAATATCATGAAATGTTACTAACGTGTCACCAGCATGCGTTGCTACACACCAGAGGCACAAGCGTGAAACACGTCTTTTCAGTCCTCACAACTAACCCGACAAAAGTATGGAAAGCTTTGTCCATTTCGAGCTTGTACACGCAAGCACGTTTCTGACGAGCTTGGTCACGTATTTCAGTCTGTATTGTTCCCACTAAGATCAATGTAGAGCAACTGCGTGACGCGTCAGTGGTATTTTTGTTGTTGTTGTTGTTATTTCGTCCTTCTGTCCCTTTGGTTTGGCCCCTGAGATCATCAAAGTTAAGCGACATCGCGTCTGGATAGTAGTTGGATTGACGACCGTATATTCAGGTCCAGAAGATGAAACGACCCCGTAAATGCTCGGATTCCGTTTTAAACTGTCTGTCTCATTTGACTTTGGCTGTTAGTAGAGAGGGAAAATCATGCAGTTAACAAAAACCTTGTTAATGTTTAAGATATGGGAACTCGGAAAATGTATCCCAAACTGGAGCTAACGAATTCCTTAATCGCTTTGCTAATTTATATGAGAAACTACCAACATTCAATAGGCTGAATCTCTGACAAGAAACCTTTTTATATAAATTTTCAGTAATCAACAGAAATATGGTAATTTAGGATTTATAACGTCAAATCGTTTTAGCAATTCTACATCTTTCCCGACTGCCCGATATTCTATTAACCTAATCACTTTTATTTAAATATAAAAAGTCTCCTTTTATACCCGATTTCGTAACGAATTAATGTTTCACTTTACCGATTACTTTAAAAATATCTATTATATGCGTTCAATTCGAGTTCAGTAAAAGCAATCAGAGTTTGTTCAACGCGGTGAGGAAAGGTCAGAAATACAATATATTCAGTCATTTATCAAATCCCATACCGTATATTTTTCCTATACTATCGCATTTTTTTAATCTTGCTCGTCAAGGCTAAATTTACAAGTGGTCATTATAAATAGTAAATTCACATAAATGAAAAGTAAAAATTTAATGTTAAGGAGAAGAGTATGGAATAAAAACCACGAAGGAAGTCCTGTACCTATATTGAAACTTGTTAAAGATAAGATATTTGTAACTTTGGCTAAAATTATCAATCAAAGTATTTCCAAAGGAATATTCCCGTCAATGCTAAAAACTGGTTGTATAACACCCCTTTTTAAAGGGGGTGATCCTACACTAGCAACAAATTACAGGCCGGTGCGTTCATTATCTGTGTTCAGCAAAGTTTTTGAAAAAATTGTAAACAGTAGAATGCAGGGATATTTAGAATCCTACAATTTATTATCTCCAAATCAATATGGCTTCCGTAATAATAAAACGACGGAAATGGCTATTTTAAATCTTATGGAAAATGTAAATATAGCTAAGGAGAACAAAGAAATAATGATATCACTATTTATGGATTTGAGTAAGGCGTTTCATGTAATAGACCATAATATTCTACTTAATAAATTATATTGTTACGGCTTTAGAGGAGCAATCAGTGATTGGTTTAAAAGTTATTTGTCCAATAGATATCATTTTGTATCAGTAAATAAGGTTTGCTCAACTAAAGCGCTTGTCAAACATGGTGTGCCACAGGGCTCAGTTCTGGGCCCACTGTTATTTTTATTATATATAAATGACCTTCCACGTTCATCTGATATACTGAACTTCATAATGTTTGCAGATGATACAACTGTCTCTTTTTCTTGCAAAGATGTTAATACAGCTAAGAATATATTTCATTCAGAATTTATCAGTGTAATGAAATGGTTGACCACCAATAAACTCTTCCTAAATACCAGTAAAACAAATTTCATGATTTTTACTAATAAAAGAAATGTATATCTTAATGAACTTAATGTTAATGAAATCGCCATAAAGGAGTGTACTGTAACAAAATTTCTTGGTGTAATGCTAGATAAGAATTTGCAATGGAGTGATCATGTAAATTATATCGCGAAAAAGATTTCAAGGAGCGTTGCTATAATGTTTAAACTTAGAAATGTAGTCCCTAAACAAGTTTTATTGACTCTTTATCATACTCTTGTTCTTCCCTATATAACATACTGCACCCTTGTTTGGGGAAACTCCGCTAACAACGCATTAAATGGTATCTTTATCATCCAAAAACGAGCAATAAGGTTATTATCTTATGCTGATTTCCTTGATCACTCTAGTCGCAGGGGTTCTTAACCTGTCGCTCGCGAGCAACATGTTGCTCTTCAAATGGGAAAATGTTGCTCACGAACAAAGCCTGCTTTTCTAATGCAAAGCAAAAAGGATAATATTTTTCCTGAATTTTTACTGCTGACTTCAAGATAACATTTTCATTCATGGTCGACATTTTTAGCCATTTAAACGACTTAAATCTGAGGTTGCAAGGAAAAAATAATTTTGTTGTTGCCTTATATGAGGAAATTACGGGATTTAAAAAAAAAAAAACTTTTTCAGAGCCAAGTTTCTAAGGAGAATCTTAATCATTTTCCTGAACTTAAAAAATGTTTGGCTGAAACTGCTAGCAACTGTCCATCACTCGTAGTAAAAGCACTCGAAAACATTAGTGACGAGTTCGAAGAGAGGTTCAAACACTTAAAAGAGCATCTACCAAACTTTCAATTATTGACAAACTACATAAATTGCGAGATTGATGATCTGACACAAATTTTCTAACAAGAGGAAATAGCAGCTGCAGAATTAGAACTTATTGATGGTTTTCAATATACCTAAAAATTTTAATTAAGCATTATGAAGTTTGCATGCGTTTAAAAAAATATTTAAATAGTTAAATATTTATCTAATTTAAACTTTAAGTTTAAGTTAAAGGCTTTTTTTTATATATGTTGCTCACTCTGCAATTAAGCGCCAAAAATTTGCTCACTTAAGAAAAAAGGTTAAGAACCCCTGCAGTCTAGTGCATTATTTAAAGAGCTAAACCTACTAAAACTCAACGATATAACCAAACTGGCACATTTTATTTTTATTTACAAGTGTAAGAACAAAATCATTAATTTGCAATGGGTAAATAGATATTTTGTAACTCATCAAGAAATCCATTCGTATCAGACCAGAAATATCATAGATCAAAGCTTGTTATACCTCAATTTAGATTGTCTTCATCTCAAAAACTACCCATTTTCATTGGATTGAAACTATGGAATGACTTGCATGCCGATATAAAAAATATTGTGAATGTAAATTTGTTTAAAACCAAGTTGAAATCCCGATTAATAATGGCATACTAACAAAAATCTAGGATTAATGTCCACTAATATTGTTTAATATTGTCCATTAATATTGTTTAATATTGTAATACATGTTTTAACTATTAATAATACTTATTTACTCACTTATTTATTTATTATTATTAATTTATAACAACTAGCTGCTTAATTTTAATAAGAGCCCAGTAAAGCCTAAAGCTTAAGGGCCAAATTAAATAAAATAAATAGTCGAGCTTCACAATTATTCATGTCGTTGTAAATTGAGAAAAAGAAATTATTATTTTATTATTATTAATAAAGGTTATTTTATTCTATTCTATTCTATAAAGACTTGTGATTGGAGGCAAACTTTCGCTGAAAACTGACAGAAATATTGGTTTCACTCCATTTTAGGCCATTCCCATTCCTATCCGTGTCAGCAAATGTAACTCCCATTCTTTGTCATTCCTATTCTAGGTAATTTCCATTGTATTCTATACCACTTCATGTCATTTTTATTCTCATCCACGGTCTTTCTCACTTTGATCCGGATTAGATTAGGATTGGTTAAGTTAGGTTAGAATTGGTTAGAACACGATAAGTTAGGTTATGATTGGTTAGGTTAATGTTAGGTTAGGTTATGATTGGTTAGGTTAACGTTAGGTTAGGTTATGATTGGTTAGGTTAGGTTATGATTAATTAAAATAAGTTAGGCTAGGAAATATTAGCCCTTCTCATTTGGTGCCATTTCAGCGACGAAAACATTGTGTCCCAAATCAAGACAAGCTTTTGTCAAATATGGACGTTTCACTTTTGATCATTTTCATTTGAGGACCGAAAATGGGAATGGGAATCTTTGTCACCCTAAATCTTTGTCACAAGGTTGATTAAGTAATATCATATATACCTGCATAATTATATCTTCAGAGGTAGAAAATAAGAGATTTTAGTTTTAGTTAAGAGGTTTTTTATGCGTCATTATATCTGGCAGTGTATTATTGTCGATATCGATATGCATGTATGATTTTCATCCAATTTTGTATGGTTGGCTTCAAAGGGTTAATCTGTTTCCGAAAGTGTTTTTCAGACGTTCGGAATTTGGACCTAGTGCAGGGGTGGGGAACCTTTTTATGTGTGAAGGCCACATTGAAATTTGCCGCCCTCAATGAGGCCGCAGTCAATAAGTGTGACTATTTTTTACAGTAATTTTAAACCTTTTGTTAATATTATTTAAATTAATAGCTAGCAGGGAGTATACATGCATTTTAAGACGAATAATTTATTCACTTACCTTTTTAATAATTTAATGACTTTATTGAGATTGCTTCTGGTGAGACAACATTGTGATATCGGGTTCTAACATGGAGGTTTTAAGTTTTAATTGGTCCTCCAGATGCTCATCTGTCATCTGTGTTCTCAACGAATTCTTGATTTGTGTCAAGTATGAGAATGTGGATTCACAACGGTATGTCGTAGAAAAGCACGAAATCAATCGGCGAGCATGTTCGCGAAGGCGAGGGTATTCTATCGCCTTTTCCAAATTTCAACGGGATCTTCCTTACTATCAAACAGAGATTTCAGGATATTATCTTCAGACAACTCAATAAGCTCCATTTGTAACTCTTCTGGTGCCTTTGATACATCAACTAAGTGAGGTTGAAAAGCTAGTTTCAGGGTGATATCATGCTTTTCAAAATCAATGAATCTTTCATTGTATTCTTTGATTAATGAGTCTAAAACAGATTCGTATTTTTCGAAAGATTCACAGTTATACTCTTCATTTTCATTAACTGGGGAAAGTGTTCTTCTGAAAGTTTCGACTGAGCAAGAAGAGATTTGAAAAACGACAACTTCTTTCTAAATGCCAGAATTTTTTGCCACATATCATAGATAGATTTAGTTTTACCTTGCAGCGAAATATTTAACTCATTTTGCTTTGACATTATATCACATAGAAACGCAACATCTCGGTGAAAATTTGCACCTGATAATTTACAATGTTGATTGTTTCCTTGAAAAAAAGCAATTATTTGCTCTCGCAAAGATAAAATTTTGACTAATACTTGTCCTTGCGATAACCAGCGCACTTTCGAATGATAGGGCAAATCTACACTGATTATCTCATCATCCATCATGAGCATGTTTCGAAACTGGCGATGCCTCGTAGCATTTGCTCGAATATAGTTCACAATACCTATAACTTTTTGCAAAGTGTCATTTAAAATGACAGATTTGGCACAGAGATTTTGCTGATGCAAAATGCAATGAAAAGAAATCAGTGCATTTGGATCTGAGAGTTCTCTTTTAAGATGTGCAATAAATCCTTCGTTCTTCCCAGTCATAGATGGAGCACCATCTGTACACACACTCACCAAGTTAGTAAAATTTAGTCCAACTTCATAACATTTATCTTTAAAGTTGTTGAAAATATCAATTCCCCGCGTCCTTCCCTTAAGGGTGCCTAAAGCGAGCAATTCTTCAAATAAATGAAAATCTTCAGTTACAGCACGAACAAAATACAATACTTGTGCTGAATCAGTGGAATCTGTCGATTCATCCAAAGCTATTGAGTAATATACAGTTTCTTTTTGGATTATTTTTTGAAGTTGCTCAGTTACATTGCGAGCTAACTCATGCTGCCGATCTGTATTAGTTCTTCTTGAAAGAGGTACGTCTTTATATTTGTTAACTTTATCTGGATCTAAGCATCTTACGACTTCAACGATGCATTCCTTTATAAGTTCTGCATCGCTAAATGGCTTACCTTTTTTTCCAAGCAAATATGCTACTTTATAACTTGCCTCAGTCGTAGCATTTCCTTGCTGTAGGCCTAACATTGAATGGAATAATTCTCTTTGCTTTTGCTTTCCATCTTTTAATTTATTCAATGCAATCTTTCGAGCCTCACCCTCTAATTTGGCATATTTATTGTCCTTATGAGCAACATAGTGCTGGTGCGCATTGTATTTCTTTATTGTTGAAATTACGGTATCACAGAGCAAGCAAGTCATTTTACCACTATTAAACACTACAAAAAATTGTAATTCCCATTCGTCATTAAAGACTCTATTTTCTTCTTTCAGCGTTCTTTTTACTTTTTTAGACATGATGGGGAGGCAAATGAAGAAATTTATTTAATCTGAAAACACATAAATTATTGATTGATGGTAACAAGCAAGTCAGCGAAATAATCAAACCAAATAACACACATCGATAGACGGACACACATGCACGTGCACCACCACTGAAATCAAATCACTGACTGACATTTGCCAACAACTGATATTATGGTTCTTACGTCCTGTATTTTACAGGACAGTCCCGCATTTGATCCAAAAATCCCGCGTCAAAATCCCGCGTTCAAAATGTCCCGCCAAAAAATATTTTTTTAAGCAAATTTTTTAGGGCTGAATTGATTTAGAATTTCAATATTATGTATAATAATTTCAATTTATTCACGATGTTTAATTGTTAAATATTATTGCAATAAAATTTTTCTAATTTTGTTTGTTGTAACCGTTGAAGAAATCTAGTTTCAATTTGAAAAAAAATTTGGTCTTAAAAAACCTCAGAAATTTTTTGTCCCGCATGGGCATTTGACAAATCTGGCAACCCTACGGCTACGTCATATATACTGTATACTTGTAATTTGTATTTATTATAATGCGTCCTCCGTAGCATGTATTAAAAAAAATGTATTTCCGTAGTTACGCAGTATGTAATTTGCTCATGTAATTAAAAAAATGTAAATAAGTGAAGATTTGAAAAACGTAGGTGTACGAAGAATTCTGGAAAAGCTTTAACTGAAGCGGGCAATTGGCGCAAATAACACATCATTTCATAAAGGTGCGTTCATTTTTCTTATTTTTACGTCTACATGTGTTTTGTACATATGGGTGTGAATGATTTATAAAGTTAGTTATATTTCGTTCACTTTACATTCGGCGCGATGCTTTAGCATTAGCTAGTATCTATTTTCTAAGAGTTCAGTAGTTATATTCTGTTATATATTATTATAACTGCTTGGAATTCATGGTTTTTATATAAATTAAGATTTATCTCGATAAGCCGCAGAAGGCCGCACTTGATGACCCAGAAGGCCGCAGGTTCCCCACCCCTGACCTAGTGTAATGATCATTCAGCTTGTCGAAGAAAGGGAGATGGCAAAAACTGAAGGAGGCCGAACAAAGACGACGAATAGAAGAAGCAGTGCTGAAAGGAACTCCCTCTCTCTTAAGTTATTTTGCTCCGGCTGAATCTAATGAGGATATTCAAGGAACGACCAGCAGAAGTAAATCCACTGCATATAATGAAAAGGACCTGCCTCTGAAATTGTTAACAGGCAGGTTAAATTTGGATAAATATACATTTCTATTTGTTTAAAGATTTTACGAATTATATACAATATGTAGTGCATATATAAGTCCTTCCCTCTTATTAGCCTTATGCCCCTCACAGCCTTAATCCGGCCTTGTATAATATACACGGCATTATACTTCTACTAAAAAAATAGGAATTTTCAACTTCACTATTATACAATATAACACTTGTTATTTACGTATGCAGGTACAGTAAAGAGTTTGTACAAAGACCCTCTATAAATATACACTTATATTACATATTTTACGTCAGCGACTGTCCAGAAGGTATTGTAATAAAACCTGGATTTAAAAACTGTGACAACGAGAATCGGGGAGGAGGATACGCCCTCTTGAAAAATAAATTAATAAAATAGAAAATAAAAATAAATAAAAAAAAACTCATAAACAAGCATTGTGAGGTTGTAGAGAAAAATGTAGTCTGTTTTATAATAAATATCCAGTCTCGCAAGTATAGTTTAAACGTACATAACATTTAATGATACCTTCAAAGGGTAAAGCCTAAAGCTTGAGAGCGAAATTAAATAAATAAATAAATAGTCCAATTTCATAATTGTTTATGTTATTGGAAATTGTAAAAGGACTGCATTTATTTTATTAATAAAGCTTATTCAATTCAATTCAATTCAATTCAAAATAGGATGAATAAAAAAGCGATTTTGATTGCGTATTTCTCTTTATTATAAAATATTATAACATACACCTAATGGAACACCCCTTGCACCCAAATCTAATACAGCCCCAAACCGACGTTACTTCTTTGATAATAAACTATAATCTCTTATTAAAATGTATTACACAGATATCAGACAATATAGATCCAGTTACCTTAATGCTTATCAATAATGCCCTTTTTGTATTGAATTAATTGACAGTAATGTACAGATTTTGGGCATCATTAAATTGGAGGAAAGAATAAATTACTTTTCTCCAATCTCTTTTACAGAAGAGTACACATACGCATTCACAGAGGCAAAATACATAAATACACGAACAAAAATGTAATTTAGAATATATCGGTACATTATATGTCGGATTCATCCAATTCACATACACGAGGGAGCGAAAGATTTTGAGAATAAGCCGCAATATATTCACAAAATATATTGTTGGTCGTACGTTCGTGATGTTTTAAAAAAAAAATGTAGTTTATTGTGAATTATTCTTTCTAAATATTTATATCGCGAGACGGGGCGTTTTACACCTTTATTTCATTTTATTACCGACATTTGCAACACATATCTGCATTGAAATCGTATACCAACATTCGTAATTCAGTAATACAAAATATGAATTTCGACATACCAAGAACTGAAGACCCTCACAGTTGTCAGATTTATAAGTTATAGTTGACGATTTCATCATTTATATATTAACGGCAGTTTACTTTTCCGCTGAAAGAACTTCTGATCCACTTATAACTTTCAAACGGAAAAAGTTGTTTTCCCAAAGGAAATAAGCCACTATAGCATTTATCTCTGCGAGATATATATATATATATATATATATAGTACTGGTAAAAAGTTTGGAAACACCTGTACAATTTATGTAATTTCTCCTTATTAACCGATAGAGTTCCTATAGAACAATAGTCTGTTTATAGTAACAGACATTAGTCTACTAAAATAACTCTATTGGTTAAAAGGAGAAATTACATAAATTGTACAGGTGTTTCCAAACTTTTTACCAGTACTGTATAAAATGAACAGGAATACCAGATAAAAAAATATACATTCTTCAAACTTTAATTAATACCGATGTTTCGGAATGTACTCCTTACATCTTCAGGGATAAAACAATAAACGACTAATTTTAAATACAAAATAAGTTCGAGTAATGATCAATTTAAAATAACAAAATGACAAAATTAAAATTATAAAAAGGTGGCTAGGAATATATATACTCTATATATATATATATATATATATATATAATAACCTTGGTTTTGTTTCCGCCACAATTGTTCATTCTGACGAAGGTCAAGCTTGTCACTCCACCTTAGACCTACAGTTTAACGTGGAATCCGAACCACGACCCACCAGCAGCCCAGCATCTTAACCACAAGGCTACCCAGGGTACCCATTTATCTACTAACCAATTTCTTTATTGAGTGGAGGGATGAACAGCTGGGTTTTGCTGCGCGCCGCCTGCCGTCATCGGGTCTCGATCCGGAGCCGATGGATTCGTAGTCAGCGACGCTAACCACTACACCACCGAGGAATATATATATATATAATTTTTAATTTCCCGAATACAAATTCTATCTATCTTATTCATTATTTTTTTGCCGGTAAAACTCGGATATGTGAATCATTTTTTCTGTCTGATGTTAATCAAGTAGAGTTATCAAGGGAATTTTATATTCGTTCACATGATTCTTTACCCGACCTTTCATATCTATCTTTTTTTTTCCTAAAATATTTTTTGATTATCAAATATTTTAAGGATTACAGTATTTATCATATTTGCCTTTCCATATTTACTTTTATTTTAATGTTTGACCCGTTTTAAACATTTTTAATCTTCATTAATCTTTTTTTCTGATAAAGGGGGCGTTTGCTTTTCTAACTATAAAAGTTGGGGGTGGGGAGGTATCCTTAGTATTGTTAATCATCAACGAAGTCAGAGATGCATTTGCAGTTCTGCGACAACATGGCGAATGAAGGAAAGCCACAGTTAATAATTATTTTGAAATTTATTATGAATATGAACAGAATGCTGAAAATTTAACAATGTCTAATATTAAAAAATCTAAAATTACATTATTTTTTGATAAAGAAAATACAAATTTAAAAGGATTGTTGAAATATACTACGGTTATGTTATCGTAGCTATTTATACAATACTTAATATAACATTTTCTGAAGGGTTATAGTAGTTATAGTAGATGCATTAGTGTCCCTATCTAGGCTCAACTCTAGGGAGGCGTACGGTCCTGATGGTGTTCCTCCTGTTGTTCTTAAGAACTGTGCTTCTGTGTTTGGATAGTATGGGAACTGAGCTTCACGCTAGTACAAAAAAACGAGTTTTAGCCCGCGGTGACGCTTACGAACATCTGGCGCGGAGCGCCTCATATGCCTCCACTACAGTTTCCCATCTCTCTCTCCACTTTTAACAAGTTGCCAATTAATGATTTATTTTATGTCACATAATTATGTTTTACATATATTTATTTCGTGCAATTCTTAACCAGTTATTATACTCTAAAAAACCTTATTAAATTTCTTATTAAACGTTATTAAATTTCATATTAAAAAAAAATACACGACACTGTCCGTTATATGGATCAGCCGCGTATAGGGATCATTTTGCGATTGTCCGACGTAATCTTTATATACTGTATATACATTTACAAATGCTGTCGTAATAAGGGAAACTTGCGTTTCAAAATTAAGCCAGAAGAGCGAGAGAAGCCATTTATATGGAACAGGAATAAACCATAATGTTCCAAACGTAAAATGAAAATTAAATTGGGAAGCATTGAGAAAAGAGGTGGACTTTCGTAAACCAGTCACGGAATGGACATTTAGGGAAGTTATTGTTACTGATGTCACGTGCAATTATTTTTCAAAATTATCGTTCATTCCTCTGATTTGGTTAAAATTCAGTACGTATACAGGGTTGTTCAAAAGTCAGCCACTATAGTACATTTAATAAATGAAACTAGCCATATTGTTTAATTTTTTGATGACCCTGTATATATATATATATATATATATATATATATAAAGATTTGGAACTCGACGAAAACATCCTAAATTTCATACATGTGTGTGTGTGTGTGTGTGTGTGTGTGTGTGTGTGTGTGTGTGTGTGTGTGTTATAGTGAACGCCTTTTATTAATTACTTTCTTCTTTATTTACTCTCTATCGACTCTTTATTTCATTTATCGTTTGCTTTCTCTACACTCTTTTTCGCCGTACCGTATAAAGATTCTGGTAGCCACGCCGAACCAAGACTATGAAAGTCCGTTACAAAACAAAGGGGGAGTTTATTAACACTCTTTTAACATTTTTTATTATTTATTTAACTCCGAAAATGGTTTAAGTAATTTAGGGGGTGCGAGTACGGAATTTTACGATAACATTTTACGTCGGAGAGGAACACAAACAATTAATTAAACTTTACCATACATGACACCAACCTTACGCGTAACGCGTTGCCTAGAAGACTCCCTCCCTTGTAGGTAGTCCGCTCTCCGTCGGCCTCTGTCCAGGATTGCCAACTCTTCCCATTTTAAACAATTTCAAACAATTTCACAAATATTAGTAAATGATTTATATTAAACATTATAATCTTAAACAAAAATTAATATTCTTAACTGGGCATTACTAACTCGCATCACCCCCTTGAAAATAAGTTTTTCATTAGGAAAACTTATTAATATCGTTTAACAAATTTAATAAATTTATTCAACAAATTTATATATTTTGCAATTTTTTTTTTTTCTTTCTTTAACAAATTCAGAGTTGAGATAGACAAGAAATAATTAGAATGACAAATTCCACACATATATTTTGTATCATATTATAAAAACCGAAAACTTTATAATTTTCACATTTGCATAAAATAACATTTCACACTAATAATTAAATTACAACCTGTAACTAATCTATACATGCCAAAAAAAATAACGGAAAATTTTCTTACAATGGCTAGACAAATCTCAAGTTCACAATCTATTCCCGCGATTCCTCATCAACGATCGCTTTACATTTGAAACAGTTATTTGTATAGTTATACAGTTACTATCAGGGCGACATAGAAAAAAAAATAAGAAAAAGTTTACATAAAATACTGACCAAGAGCGCACATACTATTTCACGAAAAACACAACAACTATGGAAAATAATCGCACCCTTTCACTTATAATTTCATTACATAATAATCAGTACATTAATTTGCTGGACGTTGTTTAGATAATTTTCAATCGCAGCTCTCCTGCTCACTTCGCTAGAATGCAAGGGATTGCATCAATCAACATGCAACAGGGCAGCACGCTATATGGTTCCGCTCTCTCTCCAAATGGCGAAAAAAAAAACAAGAGACGTCCAATTCTAAAAGGATCAGGGGGGAGATATACTGAAAGCGGGACCACGCGCTGGAATTGGACGAAATTTTGCAATTCTAGAAGTCGATGAAGAAACTCGCCTTGTCTCATCTCCACTTTTGTCGGTGAACGCT
Organism: Bathynomus jamesi; assembly: GCA_023014485.1. Lineage (NCBI taxonomy): Eukaryota > Metazoa > Arthropoda > Malacostraca > Isopoda > Cirolanidae > Bathynomus > Bathynomus jamesi. The sequence continues at coordinate 553,300 of JAJOZX010000632.1, forward strand.
GCTCTTCCTACGTCCAGCTGAAAGACTCTTCTACTGGCAACAATCAAACGATCACTCCGCCGTAGGCCGTTTCCCAACGAACCTACTCTATGTCTGTATGGACAGTACAGTTGTAAACACCCGTTCAAGCTCACGTGGCTTGCCTACCGCGTGCTACAACACATATTTAGCGAAGCATTCGAGCAGCGTGACCAGCTACTGCCCGAAAAATACCAGTAGACCATCTTCGATCGAAACTTTCGTGTGCCAAGACCCTGCACACGAAGTTTCTCTTCTCTTCCGAAACTGTCCTGCGCCAACTGCATGCGCATTCGGTTCCTCTCTTCTATCTCTTCTCTTCCGAAACCATCCTGCGCCACATGGACAAAGAATTCGTTAAACGGAATCCAACCAAGAGGAGGAGGGTCTGTCTCCCAGGGGCCAGGGTTGACAGAGTTAGAGACGAAGTGGATAGGGTTGATGTTGCTTCCCGTCACTCAATGTTGGTGACGATGGTAGGAGGCAACGACTCGTATAGGCCCGATACGAGAGTGCCTGACCTTTTGGAGAGATATAGGGGGTTAATTAGGTCCCTGAAGGCGAGGTCAGATAGGTCTTTAGTTCTAGGTATTACCCCTAGGCACGGGTTGGGTCTTAGAATTACGTCCAAAACAATATTTTTGAATAACAAATTAGAAGAGATTTGTGCTGAGGAAAATGTACCCTTCGTAAAGCTGTGGTCCGAATTCAATGATCCTAGCCTTTTTATAAAAGATGGGGTGCATTTTAATGAAATAGGTAATGCTAGGCTAGGTAGGTTAATAGACGAAAGCGTGCGAAAGCTGTATAGGTCGAAGCCTTCTTTAAACGTTGTGGGTCCGGGAAACGCGGGCCCGACGTGATAAATAGTTTAAAACGCGGGCCCGTAGTAAAAAATAACAAACGTTTTTTATTGCAACGCGCGTAGTATTAGAAATAAATTAAATGAATTTAAGGCGGTAATTTATTCCGGCAACTATGATATAGTTGCTATCACTGAAACTTGGTTAAATAGTGACTCGGGACTTGTTGGGGGAACTTGAGATACCGGGTTTTAAACTCTTTACTAATGATAGGTTACATAGATTTGGAGGCGGCGTTTTGCTGTACATTCGTAATTCCCTTAGGGCTATCGAGGTTAAGTTAGATTTTCCGGCAGCAATTAATGCGATCTGTGTTGAAGTTAGGGCGCGTAGTATTACTTTTATTTTTGTTGTTGTTTATAGACCTCCCGTTCAACCCCTCGTTATAGATACTAGATTTTACTCACTTCTTGGTAATTTTATTGACAATCGGAATAGTATAATTGTCGGAGACTTTAACTGCCCTAATGTTAATTACGAGAATTTTACGGGTAATGAAGAGGGTTTGAGATTGGTTGAGTTTATGGACGATAACTTTTTACGACAGATTGTTACCGAACCAACGCGCGGTGATAATATTTTAGATTTGGTGATGACGAACGGCGAGAATATAGTCGAAGGTTTAGAAGTAGGCGAGAGTTTAGGATGTAGCGATCATCAAATTCTTAGGTTTAAGTTATTGATAGAAAACACTCAGGATAGTAACGTAATAGAAGTCCCTGATTTTCGTAGGGCTAATTTTGATAGTTTCGCGGATAGGATGAGAGTAGTGGACTGGGATAACTTATTTATGGGTAATGACACAAATTTGCGTTGGGTGGCGTTTAAAGAAAGTTTTAGGAATATTGAAAGGGAGTTTATTCCTCGTAGGCCCAAGCGCGCTAGTAATCGTGGTAGACCGAAGTGGTGGAATAGGGAAATAGGAGAGTTTATAAACGAGCGTAATAGAGCGTATAGACTTAGTAAGCGTAATGGCCAGGTAGCTAACTTTAATAGATATATCGAGCTTAGACGTCAGGTTAAAAGATCAGTTAGGAATGCCAAGCGTAATTTAGAGATACTTAAGCTGCGGATAGTAAACATAATCCAAAAAAGTTTTTTGAATACGTTAATAATCGTAAGCCGGTAAAAAATAACATAGGCCCTCTAGTGGATGTTAATGGCGCTTTGGCTTCTGACGCTCAGGCGATGGCGGGTATTTTCAATAACTTTTTTGCGACAGTTTTTACCGTAGAAGACGTAAATAATGTCCCCGACGTGGATGATATCGTTCCATTTAGTAGCGAGACTATTTTGGATGAAATAACTGTTTACGAGGCTGAGATTGCGCATTATATCGATAGGCTAAAAGTTAGCAAGGCTCCAGGCCCTGACGCTTTTTATCCCAGACATTTGAAAGATTTGAAAGAAGTTATCGTAGGCCCTTAACGAAGATCTTTAATCAGTCACTCGAAACGGGGATTATTCCTGAAGACTTTAAATTAGCTAACGTCACGCCTATTTTTAAAAAAGGCGACCGCGCGGTAGCTAGCAATTATAGGCCCATTAGCTTAACGTCAATTGTAGGTAAACTTTTGGAATCCGTAGTTAGGGATCGTATTATCGATCACTTAGAAAGTAGAGATTTGATTAATAGTAGTCAGCATGGGTTTCGACGCCATAGGTCTTGTTTAACTAATTTGTTAGAATTTTATAACGAAATAGTGCGCGAATACGATAGGCATAGAGCAGCTGACGTTATTTATTTAGATTTTAAAAAGGCGTTCGATACAGTTCCGCATAGGAGACTAATTGCGAAGGTTAAAGCGCACGGTATACGCGGTCAGGTAGCTAACTGGTTAGAAGAATGGCTTCGTGCTAGGAGACAGAGGGTCGTAGTTAATGGTAGTGAATCAGGGTGGTTAGATGTAGGTAGCGGTGTCCCACAGGGTTCAGTGTTAGGCCCATTGCTATTCGTAATTTACATTAACGACATAGATGTAGGATTGACTAGTAACGTGTCAAAATTCGCGGACGATACTAAAATAGGCGGTAAGGTTGTTAACGAGGACGATAGAAATAGGATTCAAGACGATGTAAATAGGATTATGGAGTGGACAGATAAGTGGCAGATGCAATTTAACGTAGACAAATGTAAAGTTTTGCATATAGGTTCTCGCAACAATAATTACGCGTATACGATGGATGATAGGGAGTTAGTGAGCATTGACGAGGAAGTAGATTTAGGCGTACGCGTATCTAAGGATTTAAAGGTTAGGAACCAGTGCCTGGAGTCTTGCGCAAAAGCTAATAGGATGTTAGGCTTCATAGCGCGTAATTTCGAATTTAAATCGAAGGATATTATATTGCCCCTTTACAAGTCCCTAGTCAGGCCTCATTTAGAATATGCAGTTCAGTTTTGGTGCCCGTACTTGCGTGAGGATATTGATAGGTTAGAAAGGGTTCAGCGTCGTGCCACGAAACTTATTCCGTCATTGCGCAATAAGCCTTATGAAGATAGGATTAATGAGTTAGACCTGTATTCACTCGAAACTAGGAGATTAAGGGGGAGCTTATTGAAGTTTTCAAAATCGTTAATAACATCGATAACGTAAATTTTGACAAATTGTTCACTTTTGATAATAGTAATACTCGCAATAACGGATTTAAGTTGCGTGGCAGGCGTTTTATTACTAATATCGCTAAAAACTTCTTTACGTTTAAAGTAATTGATAAATGGAATAATCTTCCCGCGTCAGTCGTTCATTTTACCAGCGTTAATATGTTTAAGAACCGTCTTGACAGACATTTTAAAGGTATTAACGTTGTTTAATTTAAAAAACAACAAAGTTAGCAACAGAAGCTCTGGTGGTGGTGCTCGGGGATGAGTCTGTTGACGATGAATGCCAGCTTGTGACATGCCAGCGTGTGATGCCAGCAATAAAATTTAAAAAAAAAAAAAAATTAGACTAACACGAATGTAGATGTAGCTCATAGCGTAAACTAACCCACTTTTTGTTTAACTTTACCTACTTTTTTTTTTTTTTTTTTTTTTTTTTGTAAGCGTTCTTATTTTACTTCTTTTCATCTTTCACCCCTATCCTATTCTCTCCGACTATTTTTCTGACTTGTCGGCAGTGGCCGGCGGATGATGATGGTCAGACACTTTTCCTCTTTTTCTGAATGAATGTTAACCCATGAGTGATAGGTGTTGCTCTTACTTAACCCCTTATTCTCTTCTCTTCTCTTAACCCGCTACTCTTTCATTTCTCTCGGGCTAACCTTAGAGTGGATCTTAGGGTCTTTGTTAGCCTTAGCTTCTGTAGATCTGTAGATCTATTCCCGCGATTCCTCATCAACGATCGCTTTACATTTGAAACAGTTATTTGTATAGTTATACAGTTACTATCAGGGCGACATAGAAAAAAAAATAAGAAAAAGTTTACATAAAATACTGACCAAGAGCGCACATACTATTTCACGAAAAACACAACAACTATGGGCAATAATCGCACCCTTTCACTTATAATTTCATTACATAATAATCAGTACATTAATTTGCTGGACGTTGTTTAGATAATTTTCAATCGCAGCTCTCCTGCTCACTTCGCTAGAATGCAAGGGATTGCATCAATCAACATGCAACAGGGCAGCACGCTATAATGGTTCCGCTCTCTCTCCAATGGCGAAAAAAAAAACAAGAGACGTCCAATTCTAAAAGGATCAGGGGGGGAGATATACTGAAAGCGGGACCACGCGCTGGAATTGGACGGAATTTGCAATTCTAGAAGTCGATGAAGAAACTCGCCTTGTCTCATCTCCACTTTTGTCGGTGAACGCTGCTCTTCCTACGTCCAGCTGAAAGACTCTTCTACTGGCAACAATCAAACGATCACTCCGCCGTAGGCCGTTTCCCAACGAACCTACTGTATGTCTGTATGGACAGTACAGTCGTAAACACCCGTTCAAGCTCACGTGGCTTGCCTACCGCGTGCTACAACACATATTTAGCGAAGCATTCGAGCAGCGTGACCAGCTACTGCCCGAAAAATACCAGTAGACCATCTTCGATCGAAACTTTCGTGTGCCAAGACCCTGCACACGAAGTTTCTCTTCTCTTCCGAAACTGTCCTGCGCCAACTGCATGCGCATTCGGTTCCTCTCTTCTATCTCTTCTCTTCCGAAACCATCCTGCGCCAAGTCCCTGCGCAGTCTGGGTTTCTCTTCTCTCTCTCTCTCTCATTGGTGATCGATCACCTATCCGGTCGACTAAACTCACTTGATGGAACTCGGATTCAACTTGGTTGACTCCAAACCGAGCCTCTCGAAATTTTGAAAAAAAAGTTTATTCGCAACGTGTTTCTGTACTGCTTATCATTTCATATTTAATTTCTTGAATTTTCTCGACAGTTCACTTCGAAACACTAACTACACATTTGCTCTGGCCAAATTCACGGAAAAAAAAAATTACACATCTCAAAATTTCGCAAAAATTTAATCAAATCTAGCTACCAATAAGGTCACTTATGGCAGTTACAGCGGAGAAGATAAAAAAGTCATAAAACGCACGAAAAAAATTGTACAGTATAAATATAAAAGCGCCCATACATAGTAACTGTTAGTATAATTTAAGAATTATTATTGTTCAAACTATCGTCAGAAATCACATCAATACTTTTAAATACAAAAGACAAAAATGAACCCCAGAAACTTCATGTCATCCATTCTCTGACAATCATGAACCCTCTTGCCCTTTGAGGAGGAGCACACAAAGACGCCACAAAAACGTTACTGGCTATCTAGAAGGCTCCATTTCCGAGTGTACACTTGAGCCAATGTTTCAAATGCATTAGTTAACCCCGACTGAAGGTTTAAACAATAATAATTTTCCAAAACAGTTATTAAAAAGTAAAAAAAAATTAAATATTACTACCAAAAATTATTTTAATACAGTAATTCCAACTTGAAACTCAAATTTCATATGAATTGAACTCGCAATTCGCAAATTACATCTGAGAGACAACTCTCTCCTTCAACAGAAACCCCAGTATGGTTTGCAAATCACAAAAATCCCAGTAATTTATCGTTTCCAAGTGAAACTAAAATTTGCATCGTTATACTAAATAAGAATAGATAATATGCACTCAAAAATACACGTAACCTACTGTAAACAAAACAAAACATTGCCTAATTGAGAGCGGTCGCTTTGTTTGTAAGCGAACCTCTATACAAATATCCCTAACCGAATGAAACTGCATTATATCCTGACATAATTTTGTAATTTTTTTCTATGCAAACGCTCGAACTAAAAAAAAGGACATTTTTCATTTCTAATACCCAAATTAAAATATCAAATCAAAACATCCTTTTTAGAATACACTCTAAATTCCCAATAAAAATTTTACCATTGTCATTGAACTGGAAAGAAAAATAAAAATCGGCCTACCTATAAAAATAAAATTAAATGAATCTATAAAACAAAGAACCAATATGAAAACTTTCTACGCAAATTTCTGTAATTCGAAAAAAAATTATAATATCCAAATTTCATAAAATATTTGTACCGCCGCAATTTTAGACCTATAATTAATAAATTCAATGTTATGCGCGGAAAGAACAATTTAGAATTTAATGCATAACATTTGTGCTTATTAAAGAAAAATCCTATGATTATTTATGTTAAACCAATTAAAATTTTGTTAAATAACTAAGAATTTACTACTCAATAGACAGATACCGTAGTAACGGTTAATCTCCGAACAATATTTAACGATAGGCCTACAAGAAATCCTTCAGTACAATACAATAGCCATTTTACCAAATATGTCGGAATTGTCATGAAATGAACGAAAGAAAGGAGAAAAAAAAATAGATAATCAGCCTACCTACCAAATTTATGAGTATATAAATATATAAATTATATATATAACTAATATATACGTATAAGTTAATATTAAGTGTATAATTAATGAATATAAAAAAAAATCCAAAAAAAAATAGAAAATTTCACAACAATTTCTCTATTTCAGTTAAACGAATTTGCTTATTTTGAAATTTAACACAATCCTATACGGCCAAATCTGACAAATTTAATATGTTTAAGATTATTTTTCGATTGTCCCTTAAAATGTAACGTAATCCTATTTTAGCGCGAAGCGAAGCAAAGCAAAAAGCCCGTAAACTATATAAACAATTATTTAAAATAAGCCTATCATTATAATTTATGTACAACCAATCGAAATATAATCAAAAATCTGCTAATGAAACCCAGAAAATTTTTCATGTTCATGAAATGTTTTACAATCGGTACAAATTTTCGCTGAAACATTTTGACAGGACCGTATAAAATTTATTTATTAATCATTATTCTGATCACAATTATCACTAATTCCAAAAGTTTAAACACAAAAAGTAAACAAAGGTAAGCTGAACAGGCATAACAGTGGAAGAGACGAAAAAAAGAAAAATTGAGTCCTCAGGCAGCACGATAATTTTCAAAACTATGTCCTCTCCGACCTAATGAACGAAATTTAACGTAATAATGACTCGCAATATTGAGTCGGACAAGTTTTTCTACCGACTCTGTAACGACTAAAATAAGTTTTGAGTCTAGACTCGATCTCAAACAACAAATTTTGACGCGCAAAAATTTTGAAGCGACGTGACTCAGAATAATTTGGAAAACAATGGGCGCCATTTTGAAATTACATTTATAATGAATTTTAAGGAATGAAAATCGAAATTTGCCTGCAAACGGGGTAAACTTTGCATTTACATATTTTAATAATCGAAATAAAATATTCATTAACGCTATTGGCTATTTTACCGGGTCGGCAGAATTTTAATCGAAATAATAGCACGTGGGTAAGCCTCATACAAAATATGATGTAAGACCCCCGCTAGCCACCAAATATAGTGAACGCCTTTTATTATTACTTTCTTTATTTACTCTCTATCGGCTCTTTATTTCATTTATCGTTGCTTTCTCTACACTCTTTCGCCTACTATACAAATTCTGGTAGCCACGCCGAGCCAAGACTATGAAAGTCCGTTACAAAACAAAGGGGGAGTTTATTAACACTCTTTTAACACTTTTTATTATTTATTTAACTCCGAAAATGGTTTAAGTAATTTAGGGGGGTGCGAGTACGGAATTTTACGATAACATTTTACGTCGGAGAGGAACACAAACAATTAATTAAACTTTACGTTACATGACGCCAACCTTACGCGTAACGCGTTGCCTAGAAGACTCCTCCCTTGTAGGTCCGCTCTCTGTCGGCCTCTGTCAGGATTGCCAACTCTTCCCATTTTAAACAATTTCAAACAATTTCACAATTATTAGTAAATGATTTATATTAAACATTATAATCTTAAACAAAAATTAATATTCTTAACTGGGCATTACTACAGTGTGTGTGTGTGTGTGTGTGTGTCCTTCTGTGAAAGTGGAGAGAGAGAAATTATTCTTTTTATAATTAAAGGTGCCCTAAAATCTATATGTTACTGGCATTTGATTTAGTATACTAAATTTTGTAACACAGTGGTTGGCAAGTAAATTTAAAGGTGGGCCATATCTTGGACGAGACGAATGGCGGCGGGCAAGGTCACTGATACTTGTGAAAGTGTTTATGCAACTTATTAAGAAGAATGTAACCTATTTTTTTAAGAAAGTGGCTTTTGTCCAGATTCTAATACGGCACAGTATTTTTCAGCTGTTCAAGGTATGCTCTGAAACGAGACGTTAAAGATACAATCGCTGCTCTAAACTCTTTAACTTGCTTCAGTATGGTGCAACACAGACAACATATTATTAAACATTCGGATTATTTTCGATAATTTAACTAAATAAAATTATAGCTGAAAAAATTATTATTCATTTTAATTCTGAAAAGTCTTTTTCCAAATAATATATATTTATATAGTGGAATGTTGGCACTATAATACTAATAATAATAATAATAGTGTATGTTAATTATGATTGATTGTGATGCTGAGGCTGCTTAGGTTGAGGTCACCAGGTCTTTACAGACCAAATAATATTATTAATTAAGGAAATTAATAGAACGAGTTTTCTTCCTTTATTAAACAAAATAAATGATTTATGAATGAAACAAATAAAAGTTGGTTGTTTGGATACAAATTCAGTCGAATTTAAATGTGCCCTTGAATAATGACTTCAATATTATAATGACTTCAGTATTAAAAACGCGCGAAGTGATTAAAGTAAGCCTACTTTCTAGGCATAGTGGCCTAGAAAGTAGGCTTACTATAATTTATGAATTAAATTGAAACGAATGCTGAGGATCACCAGTCTGAGCATTCAGCCCAAACAAACAGTATATAATAAGGAGATAGAAATGACTTTGTGGTTTTTTGTTTAATTAGGAAAATAAATAAATTATTTGCGTACAGTGATTAACAATTATGTATACGGTAATTGTGCTATATTACAATGATTAATTATTAGCAATAAAAAGTGGTTAAGTGAATACAATAATAACAACGTTGCGTCGTAATAAAAAGACACGCAATCAAAATCACTTTTCATGCATCCTGTTTAGGTGTGTCATTGCAACTTATTTACGCACATACTCTACCTGTCAGACCGAAATTTTACAACAAAAAAGAGTAGCTTCCTCTTCTCCCCGACCAAAATAGTGCAAGGATGTTGGGAATTTTTATTTTATTTATTTATTTATTTAAGAAGGTGCATTTTCTTTCCCAAATCCTGCCCTCCTAGATTTTAATTCTAATCGTACAGTATGCTACTATACCTCTATCTATCACAATGACCTAGACAGTCGCTGATATATAAGTTATATGTATATATTTATACAGGGTCTTCGCAAAACTTTGTAAATTGTACATCCGAAGTTGCGTTCTGTAAAACTTTTCTGATTTGCCTCGGAAAGGACAACTCTTGAGTCATTTTTAACGAAGATACCTTAATTTTTATATGAGAGTTTGTTGTCTTTCAAAGTTTTCGGATTCTATAGAAGATAAACACACGAAATGAAAATACAAATACTTTTCTTTGTAGATAAAACTGAAAAAAAAATTTCTGAACATTTTGTTATTGATAGAAGTGCACTTATGAAGGCTCCATATACGTTAGATTTGTTTTCAGATCTTATTATTATTATTGGAGATAAATTTGTGTTTCAATTTCCGTTTCAAACTAAGTCTCGGGAAAGAATTACAAATGACGCGATAAAAAATAATACAAATAAAAAAAGAAAGTCTGAACAAGGAAATTTTTCCACTCAAAAAATTGTTTGGTTTCCAATCGAACGACCGCATTCATATAAGAATGGAACTCTTTTTTTTTTTAGAAATATTAGACATTGCCTTGTTTCTTAATGAAAGCATCAAAACTCTGAAATATTGTTTTTCTCTTTTCTGTTTTTCTTCTTGTTTTTCTCAAAAATATGAATCTTGAATATATTTTCTTCATTTTAATTTCCTTTTCACGTTATAAAATGTTTGTTATTTTTCTTTTTCAATAATGTGTCGCAATGAATGTGGAGATTTAAATAAATCTCATTTTAATTTATTCCTCCGCGTATCCCATTCGTACTTATAAAAGAATATAAAGAAATATAAAGGATACCAAACAGCAAAAGATCGTCTGGTCCCTACGAGGCTGTCTGTTTAAGAAGGAAGGTTGAAAGATGTAAGAAAATTTAAAGACAAGTGAACGTTTTAATGCAAAGCAAAGAAGAGAAGTTGAAAGGAAGGGGAAAAATTTAAAAATAAAGCGAAGATTTTAAATTGAAGAGGAGGGAATCCGAGTGAAAATTGTACAATATTCTAGGTGCTAACAATTGCTTCTAACTAGGAGTTTAAGGCGAGATAAGCATCTAGTTTCTTTTTAAAGGATTTTATCGAATTACTTTGAACTACACTGGCTGGCAATCCATTCCACAAATTAACTATACGATCGAAGAAAAAAAAATTATTTTCATTAAAATTAAAATGTTTACCACTACTTTCAGACCATTACTGCGAGTTCTATCTCCATTTCTGAAAGTGAAATATTTTTCGACATTATCAAAATCTTTAATCATTTTAAACACGTGGATTAAATCTCCTCGAATTCGCCTTTCCACGAGTGAGAATAAATTTAACGTTTCTAAACGTGCAGCCTATGATTTGTTTTTAAGTCTACGAATCATCTTTGTAGCCCGTCGCTGCACTCTCTCCATTCTGTCTATGTCCTGTTGTAAATATAGGGACCAGAACTGAACGCAGTATTCCAGGTGGGGGCGTACTAAGAAGTTATATAATGTTAGTACTGTTTGCTCCGCCTGAAATTCAAGTGATCTACCAGTAAATCCTAATATTCTATTTGCTTTTCTGAGCGCTTCGATACATTGCTTGAAACCCGGAAATTTGTACGCCAACATTTGTACGACTGGAAATTTATACGCCAAGCATTTGTACGACGGTAATTTATACGTTATACGCAAGAAATTCATGATCGTTAATAAAATTGAATTTGAAACTAGGTAAGTTAAAATACAAATTATCACAAATTATGAAATTACATATTACAATAATTAAATGCATAACTGAAACTAGATTTCAGCTTATCAATTTAAGAGAAAATGTAACTAGCGATATACAGAACGAATGTCATTTAAAAAATCGGAGAACAAATCTTGCGGGTTTTTTCTCATTAATCTCCAGACCTAACCTAACCTAACCTAACCTAACGAATGTCATTTAAAAAATCGGAGAACAAATCTTGCGAGTTTTTTCTCATTAATCTCCAAACCTAACCTAACCTAACTTAACTTAACCACCTGTACCTATTCAATAATCATTTACCTACCTGTTAATCCTTTAATGCGCTGTGATACATGATAAATTTTAAAATTCTTCAAATTGAAATTATTTTCAAAATATTTAAATAATGTTTACTTTTATTTATTTATTTTTTTTTTGCACCTGTGCTTATGTTTATATAAAAAAATGAAGTCACGGTTATTATCATGGGTAGATCGCATACATAAGTCAAAAAAGTCCGGTAGAGCGCATACTTAAATTACCGTCGTACAAATGTCAGTTGTATAAATTTCCAGTTGTATAAATGTTCTGGCGTACAAATGCTGGCGTATAAATTTCCGTCGTACAAATGTTGACGTACAAATTTCCGCATACGACATTGCTTACTCAGTTTAATACTCGTTAGTGTATTGTCGCGCATAAAGTACTTTGCTTTAACATTGCTTCTACCGATGTGCAACGTTTTACATTTATCATATTAAAGTTCATTTACCAAATTTATTAATATCTTCTTGAATCTGCAAACGTTCTGCCGCTGATTTTCTTCGTCCCTCCAGTTTGGTATCAACCGCAAATTTTGAAATTATATTTTTAATTCCTATGTCGATGTCATTGATATAAATAATAAAAAGAACCGGTCCCAGAACTGATTCCTGAGCCACACCGCTAGTTGCACTTTTCCAGTTAGATGCTTTGCCATTAATGATCCCTCTTTGTTTACGTCCACTCAGCCAATTTTTAATTCATTTGAGAATATTACCGTCAATTCCGTGAAAATAAAGTTTAGCTAATAATCCCCTATGTAACACTTTATCAAACGCCTTTTGAAAACCGAAATATCTAATAGTTACTATTTTACTCTCGTCATATACAGGGTGGGCGGAAAGTAGCTCCCTATTTTGGATTGGTAAAAAAATACGTATATTATCCATTTATTTCAGAAAAAATAATATGACAAGGTAGGCATACATGGTAGGTTTTCTCTAAAATTCAATGTGGGCTCCAACTCTTTCCACCAGCTTCTGGAGCCGCCCAGGAATGGCGTCCACTGACTTTAGCAGGAACTCCGGCGGGATGGAGGACATGACTTCCCGAATTCGGTCCTCCAGTTCTTCCAATGTCCTCGGTTTGGTGCGGTAGACTTCTTCCTTTACCGACCCCCAAAGAAAGAAGTCGCACGGTTACCGCTGAAAAACGGCAGAATCGGTTCAGTGTAACGGTGTGGTATGGTATGACCTCAGATCAGGTTGTGGGCCCGTTCCTTCTGCGCAACACCATGAATGCTGAGCGGTACCTTGCTATGTTGCGAAACGAGGTCTGGCCGGTTGTCAGCACATGGGAGAACATCGACGATCTGATATTTATGCAAGATGGCGCCCCTCCGCACTTCGCTCTTGTTGTCCGTGAGTGGCTGGATGCCTACTTCCCTGGGCGTTGGATGGGTCGTCGTGGTCCACATCAATGGCCAGCCAGGAGCCCCGACTTGACACCGTGCGACTTCTTTCTTTGGGGGTGGGTAAAGGAAGAAGTCTACCGCACCAAACCGAGGACATTGGAAGAACTGGAGGACCGAATTCGGGAAGTCATGTCCTCCATCCCGCCGGAGTTCCTGCTAAAGTCAGTGGACGCCATTCCTGGGCGGCTCCAGAAGCTGGTGGAAAGAGTTGGAGCCCACATTGAATTTTAGAGAAAACCTACCATGTATGCCTACCTTTTCATATTATTTCGTCTGAAATAAATGGATAATATACGTATTTTTTTACCAATCCAAAATAGGGAGCTACTTTCCGCCCACCCTGTATATTTACAATATCATTAAAGAATTAGTAAGGCAAGAACGATTACGTCGAAAGTCGTGTTGAGAATCTTTGATTAATTTATTCATTTCTAAGTGATTAACTATTTGGTCCCAAACGAGCGTCTTCATAAGCTTACCAACTACTGAAGTCAGGCTAATGGGACGATAATTTCCCGGAAGCGATTTGTCCCCTTTTTTTTAAATATTGGCGTAATGTTTCCAAGTTTCCAGTCGATGATTTTTATCATTATTATTATTATTATCATTATTATTATTATTATTATTAAATATATATGTGAGAGGAGAAACTCTTGCGCATTTCACTTCTTTAAGTATCCTAGGGTAGAGCTTAGCTGGATCGGAAGTTTTATTAGAATTAATTTTACCTATTGCCGAGTACTTCAGTTTTACTGATGGTAAAATTGTGAAGTTTAAATGATCATAACTGAGCATAATTACGGGAACGGGAATGTTGTTCATATTTTCGTTAGTAAACATGGAAGAAAATAATTTATTTAAAACTTCCGTCATTTGTAAGTCATCGTAAATTTGTTCGTTGTTTTCGCCTATAAGTGGACCAATAATTTGCGAAACTATATTTTTATTCTTAACATAATCATAGAATTCCTTCGGATTCGATTTAATTTGGTTCACTATATATACACAGTAGCTCATAGTTGTGCTTACTATTTCTAATAAGTTTTTGATTCGCCTTTTCAAGAGCTTGTAAGCATTTTCATCGGACAAATTACTAGTTTCTTTAAATTTAAAATACGCGTTCCTTTTTAATATTAAGCTACTTTTAATTTCAGCATTCCACCATTTAGGTTTAACAGTCTTTTTTTATGTAATGGGATATTACTTGATTCTAAACGTTTAAAATAATTATAAAAATAAGTCCATGTGCCATTAATATCATCGCGCAATAGAGCCTCATCCCAATTATGGGTCGAAAGTTGTAGTTTTCATGTCAAGAAATTTAGCTCTTTTAAAATCCAAAACGTATTCCAGATTCTCCGAATTATGAACATTAATTCTAATTTCAAGTGTTATTTGCCTATGATCACTGGTAGAGAAGTAGTCTCCTACAGAGATATTATCAATTACAGAGATATTATCAATTAAGTCCAGATCTGTACTTAAAACTGAATCTAGAATATTGCATTCTCTAGTGGGTTCCTTAACCATTTGAAAAAGTGAGCTTTCAACAGTATCATATCTCGGAAGCGAGGAAATAGTTTTTATTCACAATTTTCCATAAAAACAAAAAAGTCAAAATACTTCATGGGATACACAACTAAACAAAATTCAAATATCGGTTTATCAAAAACATTTGTCTCGTAGCAGTGGGTCCAAAAGGAATATGCGTGCAAAATAAGAAGAAAGGAGGCACTTATAATGACTGTGGTTCCTCAATTGTTAAAACTAAGTAGTGTTGTGAATGGATTATATTTAACAGTGCATTCGATTAACCTAACCCGGCATTATATCCCATAGAATGAATTGTTTGTTTTGTTTGTCCTTTAAATTTTTTGTTTTAATGTAATTGAATTTGTAAATATGTTGTAGACCGCATGCTATAGTGTAAATATCTTTGTAGACCGCACGCTCTAGTAGCACCGGCAACATTCTTGTTTTGTGATGTGTCTGAGTATATGACGAATCAATTTCTGAGGGAAATAGTGTTTTTTTACGTGAAAATTAATTTTTAAAATTCTCTTGCGCATTACATGCACAAACATTACTTTTCATGCGAAAGAAATACAGAAAAATGATAAAATTCCCAAAGTTTCGCGGAGTAACTTGTAGGCCTCAGGCTACGTCTTGGCTGTATTGCAACACCTCTTTCTGGTTGATCAGCGAAGTTAAGTGACATTGAGTCTGAATAGTAAATGGATGGGTGACCATCCTCTGAGTCCAGAAGATACAGCCATATGATTTCATTGTCTGTTAGAAGAATAGTAGATCATGCAACCAACAATAATTTACAGGCCCGTAATCACGATCGAACTTATAGCAAAAGCTGGACTGGACGTGATGTGTGTGTGTATATATATATATATATAAAAGTGGTACGCATGACGTAGGTCCCATGTCTTCTGGGTTGTTTCTACTGATAAAATTTTTTTATTTGTTTGCTTTCAGGATCATACCGTCACCAGTAGTAAGTACCTAAATATTCTACAAAGTTTCCTCCCTCCATCTCTAGATAAATCCATGGTTAGCCGTTAATGCAGAATTTGACTCCACTCCATTAAATAAATCAAGAGGGATAGAAACAGGCACAGCCATCAAATCAGACTAATGCCGTTTATTGCGCTAATTCCAGGGAAACGGTGTTACCCGTTGAACTATTGTCGCTGGTCTCACCGCACTGTCGTTGAAGTTTTCGGAATTTATAATTTATATAATTTACGAAGTTAAATTATACATTTCAAATGTAAATTAATTTTGAATGAGGAAATAATATTTTAGATCTAAATGTCGTAAACTTGTACCAATGCTAAATTATTTTAGGGGGAGTTTGACGGTTTTGACAGAGGGTTTTTTTACCCACACAGTTTCCTAGACAAGTTTGAGATTTTTCTGTCAGCTGTACAATGATCTTACCCCGAATACAGATTACTGTGCAACATATTATTTACCGATAAATTAGAAAATAAAATTCAAAATTCAGTTTATGATTCTCGTAAAAATTCTGATATATGACAAGGATCAAATGAAAACATTCAATTATTACAATCTTAGTGTTTTTGTGCTTATTGCTTTTCAATATTTTCAACGATTTCTGATTGCTAACAGAAAACTTATCTGGCCAAATTACTTTCCCGCACGTATAAGTATAATATTGCCTTTACGTGTTTAACCCTAAAAGGACGACCGCTACATACTGATAACCTTTCAAATACACGCATTCATAACTTAACCCTACAAATAATTCCGGCGTTAAAGGGTTAACTGAATAGTCTGTGATAATCCTTCGTAACCTTTAACAATCATAAATGTTTCACAATATATGAATAATAATATTTTGTGTGTTCAGCAAAGAGAAAGTGCCATCTTCCAGGCACTTTCCTATTCGTTAGTTTCATCTAGGGACGTCGCAGGTGCTGCGAGTAAATTTATTTACATAAATCCCGAAAAATAAAAATTTTCTAAATTAGGAATCAGAATTTGTTGGAAATGCGATTCAATATATATTCCTTATGAATTTTGTCACTAGTTTGAAGACAGTTTTATGTGTTCATACGATATAGGGTTTTGCTCTCATCATGTTCTAAAATAAAATGGTATCTCATTTTCATATTTTTTACAGTGATGTAAAATAACTTTTCGAATTTGGGACCAGACAATATAATTATCTGTAATTCGGATTCCATGTTCAACTCTTGGTTCCTTCTGTCATAATAAAGTGTAAAATTATAATAATAATGATAATAATTATGTCATGTGACCTATATAATATGAATGAAGGTAGACGGAAAACAAGAATTACACTTCAGGTCTTCATTTGTGCAACAAGAGTCTAAAGTATATAAATATACAAATTTCAGGGCGAAATAAGAATTTTAACAAAACATGTTTAGAAATATGTTACAACAACCTACACTATGTTAAACGTATTTCTAAGTGTTGGTAAATATATTTTAACAAAAAACGTGTTTTTACAGACACATATGAAAATGAAAATGAAAAGGTTTATTGGCAGACTATAGTCCATATGACAAATATTATTAATACAATGACAGTTCACATACTAAGGATAGAAATATATACAATTGATCAAAAATAATACTGTAATGTCGAAGTTAAGTGGAGCTACAGACAGACGTTTTCGTACCAAAAATTCCATAGTTTAGAGGATAAATGGCAGGACTCATGGATAGTTTGAATAATCGGGTTCGTTGATTTTTTAATTCTTTGCATTAGACTGTATTGAGCACGTCTTGTTACCTCCGGGAAGCTCGGGACATTGCGGGTAGCAAACATTTGCGAAGCTGAGCATCTCGAGGGTAATTTATGTAAGAGTCTAAAAGACCTGTTGTACATCAAATTTAGGGTTCTGCCAGAACCTTTTTTATAATTCACCCACAGTTGCTCTCCGTATATATTACTGCAGAAAGTACGAAAGAGAGTGTCTTTAGCTTCACTTGTACAGAATCGAAAGTTTATTATGGTCATATTCGCTTTAGCACACAGGCTTCAAGATTGTTTTTTTATATCTAAGTCATCACTCAAGGAGCTGGTAATAGTTTGACCCAAATACTTAAACTTTTGTACTTCCTCAATTACTTCACCATTCATTTCAAACCTTACATCAGCTGGCTGATTACAGCTTTTAGGCTGAATATATATATATATATATATATATATATATATATATAATATATTATATATATATATATATATATATATATATATATATATATATATATACAGGGTGGCGTAGTATCGCGATGCATTTTCTGTATCTTGTATCGTATCGAAAGATACGATACA
Source organism: Bathynomus jamesi (assembly GCA_023014485.1). Classification (NCBI taxonomy): domain Eukaryota; kingdom Metazoa; phylum Arthropoda; class Malacostraca; order Isopoda; family Cirolanidae; genus Bathynomus; species Bathynomus jamesi. The sequence goes on from JAJOZX010000632.1 coordinate 571,249, forward strand.
AATAAGTGTCAGTAACGCGATAATTTATCATAGATTCAATCAGTGATCTTTCCCCTCCCCTCTCCGAATAATTCATCAGACATTCAACAATTACACATGTATCCTTTGATAAAAGAACTGTTCATAAAATACAACACTAACTGCCATCAAGCACTCCAGTTGAGACTTTTTAGCATAGCTGGAAATCTCTTTCCTTCAAAGAGAACCAGAATGTCTGATGAATTGTTTGAGAAGTCACTGTTTGTAAAATTCAATAAAAATATAAAGTAATTCAGTTGTTTCATAATATATATATATTTATATATATATATAATATATATATATATATATATATATATATATAATATTATATATATATATATATATATATATATATCGTATCGCGATACATATATTATTCATATATCTAGTATCGTAACAAGATACACTTTTGCCAGTGTATCGAGTATCGTATCGCGTTACTTTTTTGGCCCCGATACACCACCCTGTAATTGTGGTTGCGTTTCTGTCGAAACGAGAGAGAGAGAGAAATTTTAAGGTTTTTCATTTCCGTTTAGTCATTTCTGTTTAAAGAAAAACATAAAATTATGTCTTACTTATTCCATACTCACAATGTTAAGCCTTCGAAGTTTTGTCGTTAATTAATTGTGATGTATTTGTTTTTGAAGTCGATAAATTTCGTGCAAAATATTTTCTAGTTTTATCTTAATATTATTTTTAATTTCTGGTAAGTATAAATATATTTAAAAGATATTTTCTTTATGTGAAGTCTATTTTGAAGAAGTAGAGTTTATTAATTAGATCTGTATTACTTCTTTTCGAGTTTTATCCTACAAACGCGAGCTTTAAAATGTTCAAATTCGAACACTATATGCGTGATTAGTGCATTAGGTATATATTGAACTTTGATGATTATAACATTATAATTGATTTTATAATTCACTAATAAGAAGCTTATTCTGAAATAAAATGTGATAGTCTTTAACTAATACCATAATCCAAATTTCTAGTACTACTCAACAATATTTAGGACTACGAACATATGATAAAAATGAAAAAAAAAATGTTGTACATGCTACAGTAAATAAAGATTTGAGGTAAAATTTCAATTTTCTTCTTGGATTGGACTTTCTATACTAACCATTTGTAATAATTTTTGTTTACTAACAAATGCCTCCGCTTGCAGTTGTGTCAAATTTAAAGACATGATATCTCAACCTCCAGAGCTACACTCAGAACCTGTTGTTGTACCGTAAGCCAATTAGAATTGTTGCTTATTAGCTACAAATTACTCGTTTATAGTTCCACTTCATCCACCAATTTTGCATGGGCATGTATGCCTATATTTCTTCATACCCAAACTCTTCACCCTTCGGGTATGTTTATAAATATGTTAGAATTTACTCATTCATTCCTTCTATATCGACTTTCAGCTTCAAATAATTATTGATTTTGTGTTAATAGAATCTTTTCCAGTTATTCCTAATAGGAAAATCTTTATTTCGTAAATAAAGACAAATAATACCAATTATTTTACACGTATGTAAAACCGTGCTTTGATTTTCTCTCATGTTTTAACCTCCTTTGCAACATTTAAGGTCATATGCTTTACGTGGGATCCGAGCTGCGGGTCGCTATATCCTCTGAACACGAAGGACAGTCCCCCATTCAACTACTCTCAGACCCACTGTCGTCAAACTTCGCTAATTGACAAGAAGCGGTGTCACAACAGTCTTGTGCGTGTGTGTATATATATGGGATGAATAAAACAATCACAGACACTCTAACCATGTTTATTTAGTATTTCTTTGCCAAACGTTTCGGAAAACACCGTTTTCCATAATCAGTGGATGAGTCTGAAAACTTAAAATCAAAATACAAAATTAAAATCGTAGTACAAAATTAAAAATAAATAAAATTCTTAACGTTACATTATGTAAAATCACAAAGGTTTAAAGAATAGTACAGTATTAAACTAATTATAAGCTAAAATTGGAGAAAATCAAATAAAACAGTCAACACACTTACTATACTGTAATAGACTAAAATCAAAAAAGTTCAGTTGAAGACGTTCAAAAGCCTCTTCGACTGAACTATTTCTGTATTGTATGGGATTATATAAAAATTGTACTTGTGAAAATGGATCTCAAGAATACTGCGTCAACGCTTTGGTGAAAATGGTACGAACTTACATCAGAAGACAATGTTACAGGTTTCGGTTGAGCTTCGTTTTGTTCAAAACTGACGAAATTGCTTGAATAAAAATTAAAAACTGCGAATAAAATAGGGAAAATGTTATAAACATAATACAGAGTAATACAAAGGACACCAAACAGCAACAGACCGACTGGTTCCTACGAGGCTTCACTCTTAGAGAAAGAAGGTTAAAAATGTAAGAAAATTTAATGACAAATGAAAATTTAAAGCAGAGCAAAGAAGAGAGGTTGAAAGGAAGGAAAGAAATTTAAAAATAAAGTGAACATTTTAGAGTAAAGAGGGGAGGGAATCCGAGTGAAAATTTTACAATACTTCTACGCGCTAACAAATGCTTCTAACTGAAAGTTTAAGGCAAGATCAGCGTCTAGTCTCCTTTTAAAGGAGTCGACCGAATTACTTTGAACTACGCTGGCTGGCAATCCATTACACAAATTAACTATACGATTAAAGAAAAAAAAATTAGCTTCATTAGAATTAAAATGTTTACCCTCTAATTTCAGACCATTACAGCGAGTTCTGTCTGCATTTCTCAAGGTGAAATATTTTTTGCCGTCGACATTATCAAAACCGTTAATCATTTTAAATACTTGGAGATATATATATATAATATATATATATATATATATATATATATATATATATATATATATATATATATATATATATATATATATATATAGGTCTTACTTTTAGTTTCAAATAAAGAATCTATGCGTTTGACAATATGGATTAGCCCTCTATTATCAATACTTTTACGAAGATAAAGCAAATTTGTGTATAGTGTACTAGCAAGCAATTTGGATTAAATAAACTATACGATGAATAGAATGACCGATATGATTTTATTATATTAGTATATGATAACGAAAATAAAGTAAAAAACTAATGTTATGCTGATATATTTCACGTATATGTCTCCTCATTATTAGGTAAATGTTAACATCAACCTCATTAATGCAAAATGAGGAAAGGAAGCTGTTAAGCACCTTTTTTTTAGGGTCATATGAAAACGATACGTTCAGCCATCTTAAAGGAATAAAAACACCTTAGATGTATATTTATTTCTCGCATAACTCTCCTGTTATTTAGTTAATTAATGAACGGATATGTCGAGTCTTTAATATTATGTGTTGTACTTTACAATGCGACTCTTTTTTTTACTTTGTTTGTTGAAGAGATTAAGAAGTTAATAGAATAAATGTTCTTCCATTATCCTTTCACATTAATGTTGACCAATTTAAGTTTTTACAGATCTGGCCTTAATGTATATTTGACGTATGTAACGTAGTGAAAAAAAACACACACACACACACACACACACACACACACACACACACACACACACACACACACAGTGAAAATAACTGTACAGCCGTCGAGAATGAGTGATGAGGAGGAATATAATATATAAATTGAAGTAAAAAAGTCGTAATATTTTCCCATCATTTAAAGTGTTGAGAAATTGAAATGAAACATATTTTTCAAATATATTTGGAATATATTTTTACTTTAAGATTTATCAAATAACGATATAAAATTCAGAAGAATATTGGCTTAGTTAAATAAATGTGAAAACAGGAAATAAACGAGCAATTATTTTCACATGTTCACGATACTGTATATAACCGTTCGAGTTAATTTAAAAGAAAATTAATTCTGGAGTGAAAATTTTTGTACGAGGTTAGAAAATTATAATAATAATAATAATAATAATAATAATGCACATACCTATATGTTCGTTCATCGTTCTGTGTGGCTACCTTATTTGGTACATGAGCACCGTGTATCCATCTTTCTTACAAATTGTACTCAGGACAGGTACGAGTATCGTAATCCTTTCCGTTTGTAGAGATGTAGTTGTTATGCGAAGTAATGGAAGTAACGACATGTAACGGAAGTATCAAAAAGTAACGAAACGGAATATGAGAAAAAACGGTGGCGTGGCTTATCGAACGAGAATATAAACGTAATGGGATATATACGGGGTGTCCCGTAAGTCTGGAACCATAGGGCAAAATTATAAAAACGGCAATGAAAACGCCGAAGAGACTTTTGGGGCACTGTTTGTGAAATGAGCGAGGATGGTAGCGGCTGTGTCATCGTCGGTGGATGTCCTCGGAGATCCACTGCGTGGTTTATCTCCTATGGATCCCGTTTCCCTGAACTTTGCTACAAGTTTGCCGACACAGCTGTGTGTTATCGGCCCGCGGTCCGGATGCAATCTGTTAAATTCCTCAGCGACCTCCCTCTGACTCCGATTTCCTACGAGCAGAATTACCTGGATGCGTTCTTCCTTTCTCAAAGACATCATGGGCACTCGCATAAACGAAAAAAACATGAATTACTTATTTTACCCTATGGTTCCAGACTTATGGGACACCCTGTAGAATAACTTGTGGAACGGATCCTATGGCAAAATATGAAGCCGAGTCGTTGCTATGAAATTAGTAACAATGAGGGAATTTATGACGTCATACTTCTCTCTCGTACTAAATAAACATCCTCTGTGCATTTACTTTATGTATTTTTATTATTATTATTGACAGAACTAATGAAATTTTATTTTATTTAACTAAAGTAATTTTCACTCTCACTATTCAGTGAACAGACGATCCTTCGTTCTTTCTCCCTACAAAGGGCAAGAATAGACTCGGACGTGGACGCCACACCTGCCCGGGCCGCCCATGTAACTGCAGGCAGGCACGTGTCGGTGTGTCGAATGTAAGAGGGAATAAATGATAAGTAAAAGAGAGCAAAAGAGAGCAAAAGTGGTACAGGCATTTAAGGGTGTCCAGGTTGTTTTCTGCTTTCTCACCCCAAATCCTTGGGAAATGAGTTTTTATGTTGTATGCATGTATAAAAGAGGGCAAAGAATGCCGCGTATGCATCGGGCACAGTGGGCAGATTGCCTTGCGATACCGTAGTCGACAGACACGATCTAACGACGAGCCTAAATAGGAGCAATGCCTTGGAAACGAATCTTGTGGAGAATTCTTATACTCTACGATACAAAGATGAAGCAAAGGGCGATTGTGACTATTTCGTCAAGACATAGTTCTGAGCAATTTGCTTCCGCTGGTGAGTATATGTGTGTATGTGTGTGTGTGTGTGTGTGTGTACAGTATATGTGCCCGCTGAAATGTATAGTATCAGGTTCCGGTAGAGTGGTTTTTTTTTCCTTGTGGGTTTACATCATTCATTCATTTCACGTGTTGAATTGTGAAATTCATCCATATATATATATATATATATATATATATATATATATATATATCAACGTAAAGAACGACGCTTTGTATAAGAGAATTATCCGCGCAAGATGAGAGCGAAAGAACGAAACAAATGAAAAAATGAGGTAACCACCCGGGAATCGAACCCGGGATCTTCCGATTGCCGGTCAGATATGATAACCATTACACCACGGGGTTCGATTCCCGGGTGGTTACCTCATTTTTTCATTTGTTTCGTTCTTTCGCTCTCATCTTGCGCGGATAATTCTCCTATACAAAGCGTCGTTCTTTACGTTAATTATACTGCGTGTTTGCAGTTATAATATATATATATATATATATATATATATATATATATATATATATATATATATATATATATATATATATATATACAGTATATATGCAAACAATTCACAAACAGCACGTGATCTTTTTAATAAGCAAGGAAACACATGGAAACGGAAAAACAAAACACTTCGTGTTTTGTTTTTCCGTTTCCCTGTGGTCCCTTGCATATATAGCCTACATAATACATATATATATATATTGCCAAATACAGTGGCGAAAGAAAAATCTATGGAAACAATAATGAATATTTTGAAAAAGGGAAAAAATAAAATGTAAGGATGCTACTTAGTTTTGTTGAGAAGTGCATATGGCATATTTTATACTTATATGTACTGTTTCAGCATGTAATATTTTAAATAATTTAATTTTTTATAATATAATTCTATTATAACTTGACTATCACGAAATTTTCGCTGTTTTTAATTATTTAACAACAGCAGAAGCGTAAAAAAAAAAAACTTTTATTTTCCAAAATGCTGTTGCCAGAGATGGGCAGTAACGCGTTACATGTTACGACGTTAGGTAACGAACGTTACAAAAGTAACGAGTAACGGTAACGCCTGAAAGATTTTCAAATGTATCAATGTAACGGTTACGCTTTGCAAATTTTTTATCAATGTAACGGATTTTTTCGTTACTCGTTACTCGATACTTGAATTTGAATTTGATAACATTGCCATTCCATTCATGAGGACTATTAAATGCAATTCACTATTCCGTGTTAGTGGCAACAACTAAATTTATATTTTCTAGGTCTCTTCATCTTTCCCAAAAATCATTGGGGGTGCAAATTATTGTGCAATATATCGTTCTTAAGAGAACAACATTTATATAGTCAATAATAGTAGCTATTAGAATTTATGTGGTATGGTTGCCATTTGTAAATTTATCTGTAGTTTCAAAATACGAGTGAAGGCACATAAACAAATATCAAATGTAACTAGTTACTTGTAACGTCGTTACATGTATCGAGTAACGGTAACGCTTTAAGGATTTTCAAAAGTAACGATGTAACGGTAACGCCAAGTACATTTTCGACGTGTAACGAGTAACGGTAACGCCGCCCATTTTAATGTAACGGTGCCCATCACTGGCTGTTGCCAGGTTTGACCAAAGCTGTATTTTGTTAAGGTAGATTTATTATAGAAAAACTATAATAATGTTACTATATATGATCAATAGTCCTCTGTAAAAAATAGTTGTATAACTCTCCATATAAATAGTTCAGACATTAAATACAATTTCTCTGTACAGGGTGGCCCATAATTCCCAATCGGTTATAATTAAAACGAAAATCCATCTAGCGGAGCTCAAACTGACGTAATCGATGACTAAGGAAAGAATATTTGTCGAGATGGTTATATTTTGCACTTTAAATAATTAATAAATATTTCTAAACTTATTATAAACTTTTTACTTTTTTTTTTTTTTTTGTATTTTCGCTTTAATTATAACCGATTGGGACTTATGAGTCACTCTGTAGAATGCTCAATTCTAGAGTTGGAGAAGGATTAGGGGATTGAGAAGGGGAAGAAATGAAGAACAAAATGGAACTGCATAGCTTTAGAATCATCTTTGTTTATTAATTATAGGAATTTTGCAGTTTTATTTATGGAGCGTAAAATAAATGAAAGTTTGAAATATAAATATCAACTTACACAAGTATTTCCGCCCTCTTTTCCTTTTCAAATTATTTTTAATATCAGTTATACAAGGAGTGGAGAATGAAGGAAACTGCATGTTATTATTCGTTTCATTTATATTTGCGTATTTACTTGTGGAAAAGGGCGTCTCTCGAAAGGCTACTAAATTCAATGCACAATTGTAAAAAATAAAAAAATAATGTGGTCAAGTTTTACCTTGAATTGTTCAATATTTTTTCTATATTTTTTTTTCGAAGAACTTTTTCATCATTTTGATGCTTGATCATCATCATACTATAATTCACCGCATGTCCATCTGTCCTGCTGTCTGTCCGACTGTCTGTCCGACTGTCTCTCTGTCTGTCTCTTTTGCAGGTCTAAACGGCTAGACCGATTTTCATGAAACTTCATGATAACACCCGCTGGGATCCCTGGAATGTTTTTAGCAACTTTTTTTTTCATATCATGTGTCCTCCAAAAAAATTATCCTAATTTATTCCTCCAAAAAAGCGTATGCTAAAACACGAAACACTTAAGTTTCAAAATTTTGACTAATTTGTCTTAGGATGTGAAACTCAAAATTTTGATGGTTACTTTCTTTCGTGAATTTGTTGATCTGATGGTTTTTCTGGATCTTAGAAAAATATAAAATTTTATAGAAGGGTGAACTGGTGGCCTTCCCTATCATTAAAAACTACAAGTAAACCAAGTTCCAACACACTTCTACAGAGTTTCATAAATTTTCGTGGAATGAAGAAAGTCAAATTGGTCAATAAATTTAGAAAAGAATGTAGCCATCAAATTTTTTAACTATTCATCGGAGGCCATGATAGGTAAAACAAATGTGACAAATTGTATTTGAAATTTAACTGCTTCGTGAGCTTCAAGTAAAATCTGTGAAGCTGCATTTAAAAATTAAGTGATTCGTGAGCTCATTATAAATGCTTAAAATCTTCTCAAAATAATTTTCATTACATTTTATTGCTGGACTACTGTATCAAAACAAATATGAGAATGTTCTGAAAACTTAATTTTTATATTCATGTCGCATTCTTCTTTGCCAAAAATAAAACAATGTTTCCTAAACATTGAACAATATTCTGGATTATAATACCAACACATATTAGTACCATGACTGTACAGTAAATATGTATTGCCCAAAGCGCAATAACAGCCCTCCGCAGGAACTAGCAAAAATTAACATTAAAACACGCGCAAAACAAAACACCACACTAATCAACATTTACATCCCACCAGATAGTTCACCTCAAGTGCCAGCCAATTACAATCTACAGTTACACAATCTGGTCTCTCTCACTACTATCATCTTAGGAGGAGACTTCAACGCCAAAGACAATAGTTGGTACCTGCGCAACCAAAGCAACACCAGAGGCACCAACATAGCCACACAACTAAGCAGCCTCTTCATTCCTAACAACACAGACGAACATACACACAAACCACATCAAGCAGGATACTCAAAGTCCTCCCCAGACATAACGTTCTGTTCCCCCTCACTAGCAACACATACACACTGAAGAACAGAAAAAACTTTCATCAGACCACCTGCCCCTCATCATTACAACACGTTCTACACTCTGCCCCAACAGCCTTAGGCACACTTACAGAAATTACAAGAAAGCTGGTTGGGAACAGTTCAAAATACAGACTGAGGAACAATTCACCACATTAACAGCACACCCATCATAAACATCAATACAACACTCAAGACATTTAATCACATCATCAATAATGCAAACAAATACATACCCAAGGGCAACATTAGGAAATACAACCCAAATTACACTAGAGAAATAGCCCACCTCATAAGGCAACGGAACAACCTCAAACATAAAACACAAACACCACACACAGAAGCCATAAAACAGCAGATACAACAGCTCAACACAAATAAACAACAAACTCAAAGAAAAACAAACAGAAACATTTAGAGAATTCATAACAACACTAAACCACTCCACAGATACATCCAGGCTATACAAGACTATAAACAACATTACCCACTCTAACAGCGGCATTCACACCTCACACGCGGCTATCTGTCGCAACCAAAATAATATCCAAACATATACACAACACGCTAACATTCTAGTTAATCACTACGCAAAGATAAGTCACTTAAACAGAGACAACAACCAGAAACACGCAGACAGACAAACAGCCAGACACAAGAAAACCTACAGACTCGAAACGACCATTACACCCTTCAATACAGACCAGACCACCAAGATCATCATAAACATTAAGAATTCGAAGGCTACTGGACCAAACAACATATCTAACATACACCTTAAACACTTGGGCCCACAGGGAATACTAGCTCTCACAAATATCAGCACATATTCATACCAACACTGTATTATTCCTGACATATGGAAACAAGGTAAAATTATTACACTACTCAAACCAAACAAAAATCCAACAGAACCAGCTTCCTATAGACCCATTACTTACTATGCACACCTTCTAAAGTAACAGAAAGACTAATCTTACAAATCACCAACCCACACATACCATTATCGCCTACTCAACATGGATTCAGACCTCACCACTCAACCACGACATTACTCACTAATCTCACGCAGCACATTATGGATGGCATCAACTCCAGACGACCAGCTCAACGTACACTATTAGCAACAATAGACATTAGTAAAGCATTTGATGCTACCCCACGCTTCCCTCTCATAAACAAAATACTCAACACAAACCTGCACAATAACACCAAAAGGTGGCTGAGCAACTATCTTTCAGGAAGATACTCACATGTCACATTTAATGGCAAGTCATCCAAAAACAAGCTTTTTCTGAACGGGTCCCTCAAGGCTCTGTTCTCTCACCAACACTGTTCAACTTATACATGCATGACATTCCAACACCCATAGATAACAAGCCTTATCATCATATGCAGATGACAATCACTCTAACATCCACCCGCAACAACATCGACACCGCTACAAATAACCTACAAACATACATAAACAATATACAAGACTGGCTCACACACAATAGACTCAAAGTAGCGCCCACAAAATCAACCATCACCTTGCTTACAAGCAACACAAAAGAACACCAGATAACTCCACAGCTTACACTAAACAACACCAACATTCCACACACTCACAGGACCAAAATACTTGGGGTCACATACAACACATCATTATCTTTTGCAAACCACATTCAGGACATTAAAAACAAATGTACGTCAAGACTTAACACGCTTAGGGTACTAACATGCACAAACTTTGGACACAGCAGGAAACAACATCACTCATATACAAACAATATATTCGCTCAGTTATGGACTATGCTAGCCCATGCTGGGCACCCATTATCTCAAACACACACATAAACACCTTACAGACAATACAAAACAACGCACTTCGTATCATTACAGGATGCACTCAAACAACACCAATAGAACTCCTGCAAACAAAAACCAAAATACTGAAAGTTAGGGAACATTTAGACGTGAGGGGAACACAATTCATGGCAGCAGCGACAACTAACCCACAACACCCTTGCCACTACATGTACAATCATGCACCAACACCTCGCACCATTAAGGTAACACCAGAGGGACATTATAACCAAATACTCCATTCCATACCACGCCCCACAGACATCACACAGTACAGAAAACACATACACATACACCTAACCCACAAAGCACTGACACGACTCGGTCCGAATGCTGTCCTAGGTGCGAAGCCGCCACCCATTAACAGGTCAGAGCAGATCGGATCGAGTTAACTTAGCACGATTCCGATGTGGACATCACTCCAACTTACACACATATAAACACAGACTAGACAACTCCACAGACGACACCTTCCACCTGTGCCAGGACACACCACAAACAATTGAACACATTATGACAGACTGTACCACTCTAGCACAACATAGAACACATGCCGCCGGCTTGCTCGATCAGGGTGGGCTGATCGGTTAAACAACAACAACAACAACTAGCAAAAATACCCCACCCCTTTTGGGCTGGGGTTTTTTTTTTGCTAGTCTTTACAATTCATTTGTAATATTATTATCGCGTTCTATGTTTCCTGGTTGTTCCATATATTTAGTCCCTTCTCTACGTTAAAGATTAAAAAAAAATTACCCATACATTTTTAGTGGTTTTAACAGAGCGTCCACATACTCTTTCCATATAACTTATTCTGCAGAACCTTTATTCCGTCTGTTTTTTATCTCTATCTTTATTGTCTCCTTTACCAAAGCTGCTTTTGCACTGTTGAAATTTCTTTATTTACACTGTGTAGTTGTTAACAGTATGATGAATGGGAGTTTGCTTCAAGTAGATTGTTGCATTTGATATAACAACAAAATTTGAATCTTCTTCGATATCTTCAATTGTTTAATTTCTATACTTTATTCGCTGGAGAAAAATAAAGCTATTGGCATCACTGGACTATAAATAGTTCCAGGGTTCCTGGGTTGCGATTATTATTTTTAATACTTTCCTGACGGACTAACAATTATATATTCTCAAGGAAATGAAAAACCATTTTTAAATGACTGATAGTTTTCAAAGATAACTTTCTTTACTGGTATCTGATCTACATACTGTAGCTTCAATATTTCATGTTTCATAATTTCCAGCTTTCAGCTGGTATTACCTTCAAAATGCTGTTCAATTTGTAGACTATGAATAATTCCGACATGTAAGTTTTATTTAATTAATTTTAATTATACGAGGTTGGGATGAAAAGTAATACCTCGACTTGAATAATTCTGGATTGTGTAGAGGTAGCCAGATAAAACCGGTTTTGTGTCCTAACTTGATATCCCCACCCCATTCCAAATTGTGTAGAGGTAACATATAAAACCGGTTTTGTGTTATACCCTAATATAGCCTACACTCATTCCACACGTTGGTTCATTATCGATTACAATGGAAAGGAGTAAAGACGTTCGCTTCAAGCAACGTGCCATAATTGAATTTTTGACCGCGGAAAGTGTTGCTTCCATAGACACTCATCGGCGAATGCAAGCTGTGTACGGCAAACAGTGTGTTGATGCGAGTACCGTTCGACGTTGGGCGAGGCAGTGTAAAGAAAGAGAAACAGGACAAGAAGATATGCGAGACAAACCGCGAAGTGGAAGGCCTGCAACGGCAACCGACGAGTCTCATCGGAACTACGTTGACGAACCGATTCGTGGAAATCGTCGCATTAAACAAAATAAAATTGCTGCAATGTCGATATCTTCAAAGAGTGACTGGGACCACATTATCAATATTCTCGATTACCGAAAAGGTCTTCGCCAGATGGGTGCCTCGCATGCTCACTGCTGAGATGAAAATTGAGAGACTACGCATTTGCCAAGAAAATCTGCAGCGCTTCGAAAATGAAGGGGGTGAATTTCTGCACAGCATTGTGACAGGAGACGAGACGTGGGTCCACCATTATGACCCTGAAAATAAACGGCATTCCATGGAATATTGGCACAAAAATTCACCACACCAAAAAAATTCAAAGTTCAAAACTCGGCTGGAAAAGTGATGATGACTGTTTTTTGGGATATCAATGGTATTGTTCTCGAAGATTTTACGGAAAGAGAGACAGAAATCAACTCCGCACGTCATACTGAAACTCTGAAGAAGTTGAAAAACATGGATCAGGAGGGTTCGCACCCACAAAACCGTAGTCATTGTTCACCATGACAACGCACGGCCTCACACCAATGTTCAAACGCGAGAAGCAATTGAGGATCTGCAATTCACCGTCTTGCCGCATCCACCATATAGCCCCGATTTAGCACCATGCGATTTTCACCTCTTTCCTGAACTTAAAGAACATCTCTGTGGAAATCGCTACGAGTGTGGAGTGTGACGAAGAAGTTAAGGCCGCTGTGAAATTTTGGCTTCCTTGTCAAAGCTCCGAGTTTTAACGGGATGGATTTCAAAACCTCATTTGTCGTTGGCGTAAATGTATCGAGGTAGAGAGTGATTTTATAGAAAAGTAAATGTATCGTTTTGAAGAATAAACTCTAAGGTACATATCTGCTTTTGTTTCGATAAAATCCTTCAACCCGTTTAAAATTTGTTTGAGTGGAGGCATTACTTTTCAGCCCACCCTCGTATATACTGAATTTTGCATGAGTGAGTTGACGTTATAAGAGGTTAAATTAGAGGTGTAGCATGATTCCTTTTTCCCTCTCAACTCATAATAAAAATACGAAGATTTTTTACTTAAATTTTCTATTATTAAATAAGACATTTTAACATGAACGGAAAACTCACGAAAATTATATATTTGCAAAATGTCGAAACAGAATTTTTTCCTCCCTGGTTTGTGTTCCTCCTGTTTGACATGGTTCTGGACTGAAAAATGCAGTGGAATTTTCATCCTATTGTTTATGAAATCACTGAGGATTAAGAAATGGTGCAAAATAAACTTATACCTTTGTTCTTATAGTTCCAAATGTTGGATGACAGAATTATAGATTCTCGAATGATGAATTCGAGAAGCAACTTTTGCTTCATTTCTGAATTCCAATAATATATACATATATATTATCACACTTTATCGATAATACGAAGCTCCTTTCAAATTTTAAACCTTGTACAACAACATATAGATATAGTGGGAATCACTGAGGAAGTTAGTAAGTACTGTATGTAATTCTGTATTTTTGTATATAATATATGCAAGTTTTATTTCGTTCAGGAATCATTTATCTGTAGAGCGACAGTTCACGCTGGAGTCATCAGTGAGGGAATGGAAATGTTACTGTAATTCGCAGTGGTGGATCTAGGAATTTTCAAACGGGGGCCGCACCACTTTAGGGGAACAGTCGGATCCAAAGCTCCTTATACCTTTACAATACCAGTGCTATGACAGAAAACACATTGTTTTACATTGGATTGGGCATGCGTTATTTAGGGTGATCTTGAAAAAATCTGAAAAACATCGATGATCCTTTGCTTTCGGTTTTAATTGCTAGATATTTGCCCAAAATTTAAAATTATTGCCATTAGTATATGTTTCTTTAACCCCCACCTCCACTCCGACAAACAGGGTTGTCAGATATTTAGTTAACATATCGCCGAGTTTTTTTTAATAAGTCTCAAGTTTTATCGGCAATGAAATCAAGTGTTGAAATTTGAAAGAAACTAGTTTGCGTTGAGCATTAACAAACCTCTGAAAATATAATATCATTCATGGCCCATGGGGCGCCATTCCTTCTGATAGAGGCGCCAAAATAGGTACATAGAGCCAAAAGGGGCGCCCCCCCCGCCCTCCTTTAAATCAGCTACTGGACTAATTCGTACCCATAAACTTTCTTCAGGGCGTTCGTAATATGGGTGGTCTGTAAAAAACAGTGTCTCACGGGGTAAGGTAAGTTCCAAGCTTTTTCCTCTTATAGCAGGTTGTAGTCAACCGCATGCGTTATAATTGCTCGTTCCAGCTATTGATAAACTTTCAGATTATTTCTAAAATTACTGTCTTGGGACTGCTCATTTTTCTCTAACATTCCCTTCCACAATCTTCAAAAATTAGAAATAAATGGTATTCTACTTCTGAAACCTATTCATTTTACTTCCGTCTTCTGTTCTGTACGATTTCTGTCCCCGTTTTCTTAAAGGAATCTTGATTTATTTCCATTTAAATTCTGAATTTAGCTGCAAATTAAATCAATAAAATCAACTTGATTGATAAGGCAAAGTGTGAATAAATGTACAATATAAAGACAAACATAGATAGATAGATAGATAGATAGCTACCATAGGCTATTCTAAGGAAATTTTAAAAATACACAGCTGTGGCAAAGTACAAAAAAAACGAGTCGGACTTTCAAAATTAGTAGTATATTCAAAATTAGAGCATGATTTTTTTAGTACTGGTAACAGTTTTTTCAATATCTGACGCTTCTAAAAACATTGACCCATACCATCGTTGAGTCTTGTGCTTTGTTGGTTCTACATCTCTTCTTACTTTGTCATTCAACCATAGCAATACCGCACTTCTTGGATCAAAGTGTGACACAACTGACATGTTATGCCTAACATAAAGATAGTTCATGAGCGTATCTGAAGACAGCTGTGAACGATCGGCTGTTTTGAGAATATTATAAGACTTAATGAGTCTTTCCACATCTGCTGAATGCAGTTTTGCTGCAACAATCCGACCAAATGCAGAGATCAACACATCAAATTCCTGATTTTCTAACTGCAGAAGTCTTTTCATCAGGTTTGAAGTTCCAATACTCGAAATACCGGGTAATGCACAAGCATTTCTGTATTGTAGTGCAAATGTTGCTAGGTTAAGATCCGAAATAATGAAAGCATGGCATTCATTCAATTGTAAATCAGTCACTGAGGAATCTAAACTTCTCAAGGTGCTCAACAACTTTAAACGATCAGAATCAAAAGCATATCTTTCTTTTAAGAAGTTTATCAAAGATTCAATAATTTCATATCGTACAGCTTTGAAATCGCGTGTCGCTGTTGTAACTTATTTGATGGCTCACTCTGCTCCTTTTGTCAGTCAGCTGGATGCCAAAGAATGTCAAGTTGTCCTCATCTAAATTTTCTTCAAAAGAACTTTCCCATCCACCAAGAAGCGACTGACTCTTCAATGCATCTAGATTGTCCAGGAGATTCTCTACTTTGTTATCCCAATCAAAATAAGTGCATTTATTGTCTTGCAGGGACTTTTGAAATCTTGAATATAGAAACAAAATGTCTGCAACTATGCACATTCTGCTCAACTTTTTCAGATCAGTAAGATTCTTCAGATGACCCTGAGCAGAAGCATCTTCCGACTGCTCTAAATATGCTATGATTGCTCTGTATGATGATAGAATACTGCTGAAAAAATTGTAAGAAAATTTTGTCCAACGAACTTAAAAATATTTCGAAATATGATGTACTGTTAAATTCTTTTCTTTTCCAACCTCTTCCAGTTTTTTGGTGCGAACTGCTGATGTATGAAACAATGTTGAGAGACCACTGCCATCTTGTATCAACATATTCACTTCCTTCACAGTTTTAGAGATTTTGCCAAAGGCCAGATCTGAGCGATGAAGTCCACACCAAATTTTGATCAGTGGAAGGTTTGTTTCAGCCATTTTCCTTTCCTTATCTAATATATATCCTTCAGTCTTCCGCTGAGTAGATTCAGAAAATCTAAGGAAAAGGTCTTCCTCTTGCCCATCTGAACGAACGAGCTTGCACTTGACATATTTATTGTCAAGCTGGAATTGATCAACAGAGCCATCTATTGCAATTGATACAGCAATTGCCGATTTGATTTTTTCAAGTAAATTACGTTTATCTGCTCGTACAATAAAGTACAACAGATTAGCATGCTGCATTGGTGCTACATATTTGAATTCTTCCACTGGTGGAATTCGTTTAATTTGTACAAGCAGCTAGCATGTGAAACTTTGTCAAAAACCTTACTAAAATTCAAATAAATTGTCTTACAGACCTGATATTTTGATTGATTTTAAACCATTTTAATATTTAAATATCACATTTAAAAACAGGTTAATTATAAAAAAAATGATGAGAGAAAAAAAATATTTTGATGAGAGTAAAATCTGTAAACACTTGAAATAAAGGCAAAATGGCAATTTTTTGCACACTACTATATAGTAAATCATTTTAACAGCATTCCCACCAACGTGCAATACGCAACAAGTAAAACATCACACAGCAAAAACCCGTAAAGCCGCGCGTGTATGAAAAGAGAAGTAATAAATTATAGTGAAGTATTAAAATATTTTAGGTAATTTCCTGTTATCCCGGACCCCAGACCTTTTGCCAGATTTGTACGCCACTTGGCAGATTGCCAATTTTTTTTTTAAATGTTAAGTAACTAACCAAACCTAACCTAACTTAACCTAACCTAACCTAAGCGTCCGAATCTGGCAAAAAGTCTGGGATCCGGGATAATGGGAAAGTACCATATTTTATACCAAATTTTATAAATATTTAGGAAAAATAAATGTACGTTGATATTCTATATGTTATTTTATTAATTACCTATTTATATCCTTATATTAGTGTACTCTAACTCAATACCTGGCGTCCTGGCGTCAGAATATAATAGGTTTTGCAAGCATTATCGTAGAAGCCGTGCATGCACTGAGAACCGCTATAGTCGGCAATGACTTATCTTCGTCACCGTCCGTTTCATACGATATACCAATGATATCCTACTATAATTTCTAAAAATCGACTATAACCCTACGGTCTACGATAATTGTTGACTGGGTAAAAACTATTCAGTAGGCTTTTGAAAAAATAGGCCTTGTGCTCTGACACGCGGAGGATAAGACTAAAATATATTTTATCATTCTAAAATAGAAAATAGGTTGATTGAGTTGTCACTACGTAAATATCGTTTTTGAAATGTAGTGAATCTGATGAGTTGAGCGTACGGTTAATAAAGTTTTCTTATTATATATTTTAATGCATTATTTTAAACGTTACAGATTTGTCGCACATGTCCATATAGGGTTAATTAATTAATTAAATTTAATAATGCACAAATTTAATAATACACAAAATAATTTTTAAAGATAAACAAAAAAATTTAATAACGCACATTTTGTGTATTAATAACACGCTAAAACAGCATATGATAGATACATAGATAGATATATAGATATGTAAATATATGGATAGATAGATAGGTATATAGATAGATAGATAGATAGCTAGATAGAGAGATAGATAGATAGATACGATAAATATAATAATTGGGATGATGTAAATTCCTTGTGAGCATGAAAGTTCTTTTGCGTAAAATAAATTTGATAGACATTAATTCCAATTCACGAATAGAATTTTACGTATACTCTCCTTTCTAAATTAAATAAACTCACTCTAAAATAAATTAAAATCTAAATTTTAAAATAAATACACATTCAAGTTATGTTTTATATATTCATCTCTTATACTTAATAATCAGTCAGGAGGACCAGAAAGTGGCACAGTGCTCAGGCCAAATAACGTGATTCATCGCACTAACTCCTGTATTATTATTATTATTATTATTATTATTACCATCATCATCATCGGGGCTCGAGCCGTCGACCATAATGTCTTCACTTCGCTTACAGGGAAACGGTGTTTCCAACGGACACTAGCACCTCTTTTACTTAGAATGTTTCTTTTGGAATACAAAGGACCAAATCGCTAAGTAAATACTTCAAAAGAACTATCCAAAGTATAAGATGTGCTAACGTTCGTATCTCTGTAGGTACCGCCGTTCCCCTACACTCTTAAAAACTGCCCTCTGAATGTACCTTAGATCCGAACGGTAAAAAAGAACTAAATGTACTCTACTGTAGGTATAAAGTATGTAAAGAGTACGCTCAATGGACCGAAGGTACACTGAGAGTATACTGAGAGGTTTTCTTTAATCCCTGGAAGTGAACTCTTTGTATTATTCACTTTGCTCCAGAGGACACCGCTTGTTAAGAATATAACCGTTTCGGCTACTCGCTATCTAATATCGGCCTACTATATACGAGATGTCGCGAGTACGAGGGGCGAACTCGCCAAACCAGTTTTGAAATAGACGCGTTTACACTTTTTGACTGTTGTTTACGAGGGGCACATAGTGCAAATACACGCATTGAAAATAACTACATTTTGAGTGTATGAGGGGGTATTTGGCTATACCAATTGTCTGTGGATGGGGGAGGGTTGAACTATTCATTCGTGGAACAATCGCAAAATCGCTAATGTGGCGACTTCGCCCCTCGTACCCGCGACGCCTCATATGTACCCTTGAAGTACTTTATATTTTCCAGAGTATGTTTAGTCCTTTTTTTTTTCGATCACATCTAAGGCACACACAGAGAAGTGAGAAGTGAAGGTCGGCGGTTCGAGCCCCGATGATTTTGGTAATAATATTAAAGGAGTTAGTGCAATGGAACACGTTAATTGACCGAAGCACTGTGCCAGTTTCCTGCCCTTCTGACTGATTAAATTATTAGTATCTTTTAACAGATACCTTTTTAATATATAATTTTTAATTAATAATGATAAGACATGAAATTTATGATGATTAAAACTTTAAAAACAAATATCTCTGATTTGATGCGTAAATCTTAATTATGATAAATTAAATTAAATTAAAAACTATAAGAAAAGTTGGTGCTACTTTAGTATGCGGTCTACCTACGATTCGGCGGTCTACCTTTTAATTATATCTTATTATCTTGTTTAATAATTGCTTAGGTTTAGTCATGATATTTTCGTTAGTTTTAACGAAAATATCATGACTAAACCTAATCAATCGTAGGTAGACCACATACTAAAGTAGCACCGAAAAGTTTCATCATACTGTATTTACAACCACGCATGTTGCGTTTATGCGCGAACATACACGGATGAGCGCCAAACAACAGAAAATAAGTACAGTATTGATATCAGATTCTTAATAATTAAAATTTTAACCTTTTATTATTTTCATTAATTCTTTATTTCTATATTTCAAACGCGAGATAATTTATATCAATAATAGGTTTTCAGCCATGCTGGATTACGTCATTAGTGACGTCATTTGTGTGTAGGAGGTTGAGAGAGAAGTGGTGTGGTGGAGGGGAGAGGAGGGGAAACTCAGGGAAAGCTCACTAACGTCTACGAGCCTCTTATCAGGGTGATAATTAAGAAGGATACGTTGTGTTGTTTAATTCATTATTTATTCAACTTTGTGTATATACTGTATATACATTATATCAGGTGGCCCCAAAAAAACTCCTTGAGATTTGAACATCAATAACTTCAAAAATATGCAGTTCACACTTCCAAAATTTAAATAACTTTTACTTCAATCTGTTGATAAGCCATTATAAAAATTTCAGACCCCTACATAAAATACTTTTACCACAGCTGAGGGAACAATGAGGTATGGTGAAAAAAATGAATATCATAAGCTGAAAGAATTTTATTATTCACATCTTATCAACAAATATGATCAATATGCGCCGTCCTGCTTACAAACTAATCTTAACCTTTTCTTCCACGACATGATACATTTTCTGATTTCTGCTATGTTATTTTGTCCCAACATTCGAGTATTTTTTTCTTTAATTGCATTTCTGTAAACTTTTCTGTGTGGCCTTCATAAATCTTCTCTGCTAGAGTGTTCCATATGCAATAATCCATGGGATTGCAATCAGGTGATTGCGGGGGCCAGTCGTTTTTTCCAATGAAGTTCACTACATTCTGTTGTAGATAATCCTGTGTGAACTTGCTAGTATGAGCTGTAGCACCATCTTGTTGGAGTATGAAATCGTTTCCATAACACAGACGCCGACGATCAGGCAAAAGATTCTCCTCTAAGAGATTTACATAGGTTTTTTAATTAATTATTTTTTTTATTTTCTGAAATGAAATGAATTTTCGTCTTTTCATTCCACGATACACCTGCTAATACCTTGATTTTTTTTTGGAAAACAGACTTGTCTGATGGTAAAGTCTCGATGGAGGAATGGCTCTCTTAGCCGAACATAAACAATATCGTTCCGGCAGTTTCGAGCAATTTTGATGGTAAAATCTTTTTCAGCTGTAAAAACTATTTTTTTAACATCATTGGACGAAAATCTATCAAGCAATTTTCTACAACGAATTTTTCTTTTAACTCTTACATTGCTGTCACGTCTTGAAACACGGATCCTTTTAAATGCTTTAAGTCCTACCGTTCTCTGCATTCTTTGTATGGAGCTTCGACTGATACCTAAATTTCTGGCAATTTGGATCTTTTCCGCTTGGGGGCTAGCAGCGAATTTTAATGAGAATCGGTATACTAATGTAGTTTTGGTCACTGATTTAAAAAATAACTTTCTTTTTTTGGAGAAATGAAAAAAAACATGTTAGAGCACTTTAAATAATTAATGTGTTTTTAACGAAAATATCGTGATTTAACCTAACCAATCATCAATGACGTACAGTTACCCTAACCTGGCATTCAATTGACCTAACCGGGCATTCAATTGACCTAACTGGGCATTAATTCTTGATTTTTTCTGCTACTTTTACAGATCTGCCGGGATCCTTCAAAACACGTATTCTTTGTAAAGTTGCACTTTTTACCGTTTGACCGACGCTTTTGGCAACGAAAGAACTGGGTATTTTTATCAAAGGAACACACTTTCCCACAATTAGAGCACTTTTTCATAAACAGTAGCAGTTTGTGACTCTGGCTAAATTTAACACAATCCTCTGTAACTAGTTTAAGGTAGTTAAAACACATATTAATTATTTAAAGTGCTCTAACATGTTTCTTTTTCATTTCTCCAAAAAAAGAAAGTTATTTTTGAGATTAGTGACCAAAACTACATTAGTATACCGATTTTCATTAAAATTCGCTGCTAGCCTCCAAACGGAAAAGACCCGGCAAATTTCCTCTGAGAGCAGTGTGACCCAGGTCAATCCTCTTGAGATAGGCTCATCATTTCGATCATTGCTATACTGTCTTCAGTGTAAACTGTTTTAGGCCGACCATTTCCATGCTTCCGTGCCGTCGAACCGGTTGCTTTAAGTTTATTAATTATTCTATTCACAGACGTAACATTACAAGTTATTCCTAGAAATTTCCTCAAAATTCTTGCCCGAGTCCATCTTTTTTCCAAGAAACACTTTTCAATCATCGCTTTTCACCGTTAGTTAGAACCATAATTTGAAGGGTAAGTTTAAAAAACAGTATTTAAGATGGGCGTAGCCTATATCATCTGACCTTTTTCAGAGACTAACAGATTATCCATAGGCTAAGGCAACCACTACAAGTCTTAGAATAGTTGCCAGGTACAGCTATACACATTTAGGATTTAGGATATTCTTTTTTTTCACCATACCTCATTGTTCCCGCAGCTGTGGAAAAAGTATTTTATGTAGAGGTCTGAATTTTTTATGATGGGTTACCAATAGATTAAGGTAAAAGTTTTATAAATTTTAGGAGTGTAAACTGCATATTTTTGAAGTTATTGATGTTCAAATCTCAAGGCGTTTTTTTGGGCCACCCGATATATAACCTTGGTTAACCTTGGTTTGCTTCCGTCCGAATCGCTCATTCTGATGAAGATCAAGCTTGTCACTCCACCTTAAACCTACAGTTTAACGTGGAATCCGAACCACGACCCCACCACCAGCCCAGCGTCTTAACCACTATGCTACCCAGGATACCCATTTATCTACCAACCAATTTTTCTTATTGTGTGGAAGGATGAACAGCTGGATTTTGCTGCGCGCTGCCCGCCGTAACCGGGTCTCGGTCCCGGGGGGATGGATTCATAGTCAGTGACGATAACTACTGTACCACCGAGGCGCATGATATATATATATATATATATATAGGCATCGACCGGTAGTTGTATCGGTATCGGTATTGGTACCGATACCGATGGTTAGTAGCTACCGATACCGATAGTTTTTTGTTTCTAAGAATAAAAAAAAAACGGGCGTTTTCCAAGTAGAAACTTCCCTGCTGCTCGAGAAGTTAGTGTGTGTTCGCGATTTATTCCGACGTTTCTAGAAATTTCCATGACTCATTACCGCTCTATATAAAGCGAGCCCGTAACCATCGTGGCGTCATTTCCTCAGTTCTCAAGTTGTGAATCAGTTCAACAGTGTGTAATAATTGTTTTGTAAATTTATTAACTACTGGTATAAATTTATTCGCTTTTGCTTTAGTGAGAGTGATAATGCCAAGCATTGTGTGGAAGTTCTTCACTGCTTCAAGCACTAATGGAAAACAGGCGCTCTGCAATTTGTGCGGTGTCCCTGTCTCTCGTGGAGGAACAAGCGCAAGTACCTTCTCTGCATCGAACCTGAGGAGTCACCTTATCAACAAGCACAAGAGTGAGTTTGATGAAGCCAATAAGAGTCAATGTACAACTTCTGCTACTAATTCTGGTGAGTGGATTCATGAAAATCTGTAAAGTGATTCTTCAAACATTCTGAGAGAGAATTCGCAGTTGCTCAAAGCCCCAACATCCTAGTGGCCCCAAAAATGATGAATTCAATAAAAATTCAGGAAGTCTAAATATTTGTTGTTTTTAATGTATGTTTTGGGTCCCTAAATTTTAGCCTGCCCAGGCCCCCAAAAGTTGCTAAGATGTTGCTATATATAAAAAGTTGCTATATATAAAGTTTGATTTCTAGTTTCAACATGATTTATAAATTTATTATAATATTAAAGGCTCCCTGAAATTACCGTTTTCTATTTGTTTATAATTTCCCCAAATCAAAATTAAGATACAACTAAAGTAAATTTAATTCTCTTTGTTAACTTACTTAGCTTCTATTTATTAAAAAATATTAAATATATAAAACTTTACATATAAATCTTTCTGTATTAAAATTATTTTATTACATATATAAATTTATTTTTTCTCTCCAGGAGACATGCCTTGAACTTCTTCCGCCACGGCTACTCAATCCATTAAGGTTGCGTTTTCCAAATCCATTCCATACGCTCATAATGACCGAAAGAAGATTGATCTTGACCGGAAGGTGGCAGAGATGATCTGCATCGACCGTCAGCCCTTCGTATGTGTCGAACGGGTAGGATTTAGGCGACTACTTCAGGCTGCCGATCCGAAGTACACGATTCCTTCTGAGAAGTTTTCCAGGACGAACCTTATTCCAGACATGGCAGGCAAGGTGAAGGCCAAGATCGAGGAAATTATGTCACAAATGAAGGAAAAGAAGAGGAATTTCTCCTTCACCACGGACATATGGAGCAGTCGAGCAAGTGACTCATATATACGCTTGACCTGTCACTTCGTCGGCCCAAACTTCGTGCGCAAAAACATCATGTTGAGTGTCTCTGTCTTCAACGAGGATCATACAGCAGAAAAAAATTCCGCCAAAGTTCAAGAAATTATTCAAAGTTGGGAATTGTCCGAAGAAGACACTTTTATGATCATGAGAGATAATGCAGCTAACATGCGAGCCGCTTTAAGACAAACAGGAATAGATAGTTTCGGTTGTTTGGCTCATACACTCCAACTGGTGATAAAGGATGGCTGCTTGAACCTCCCGAGTGTGGCTAATCTTTTGACAGCGGCTCGGAAAATCGTCGGTCATTCTCGCCACTCTCCGCAAGCGACGCAGCGCTTACATCAAATTCAAAGAAGACTTAACTTGCCTCAACTGAAGCTGATTCAAGATGTGCCAACCAGATGGAATTACACGCTGGAAATATTGCAGCGACTCCTTTCCCAAAAGCAAGCTATCATTGAATATGACGCCGAATGGCCCTTAGAAAATACGTTGACTTCAACGCAATGGAAGCTTATGGTCAAGTTTATTTACGTGCTTGCTGTCTTCAAAACTGCAACGCTCAAAATCAGTGAGGAAAATTCGCTTTTATCAGAAGTTTTACCTACAGTCAAATCTCTGTCAAAAGGAATCTGTGCAGCGTGCTCAGTGAATGATGCTGGTGTCAAAATTCTGAAGAGCCGGCTGGGCGATTCTCTCGAACAGAGATTTGGAGAGCATAATTCAAATGAGAAACTGCTGCTAGCCACAGCAGCTGATCCCCGATTCAAAGGAGCTGGGCTGATAGACGACGACATGCGAGAAAAGGCCAAGGAATTGCTGAGACAAGAGATACGCAGTCACATGGAGGGAGCCCAACGAAAGCGTATTGGAGGTGCAATTGTCGTGAAACGCCGCCGAAGTGGTCCGGTTTCTCCGTCCAAGAAAATCGCTCTTTGGGGAAACCTTTCCGATTCAGAAGGTAGCGATCTCGACGATCACGTTCTTCCTATTCTAGTTGAGAAACTCCAAACGAGGGATACGGACACGAGGTTCACTGTCCCAGACGCACGAGTGGAAGCAGCCCTGGACGCCTATTGGTCGCAACCTCGGATCGCTGGGGATAGGGACCCATTCATTTTCTGGCGAGAACATTCTGCTGATTTCCCGGAGATTGCCAAAGTTGCTGAGAAGTACATGAGCTGCCCCTCTGGATCAATTGACTCTGAACAGCTTTTCTCAACGGCTGGAGATGTTATCAATGCGAAACGAGCCAACATCACCCCAATCAACGCTGAGGAACAAATCATCCCCTTCAAAAATCTGAAGTTCCTCAATTTTGATTAATGAGTGAACTGTTATATTGAGTTACACTTTTTGAATTACACTTTTTGAATTACCTATTGTTTTCATTACATGACTTTTATTTTGTGAATTCCATTTCTTCAAATATATTTTTTGAATTACCGTACGTGTCGAATTACATTCTTTGAATCCTATTTTGATATTTTGGACAGATATCGGTATCAGTATCGGCCGATACTTTGCTCTAACTATCGGTATCAGTACCGATACTTTGGGAATACTATCGGTCGGCCCCTAATATATATATATATATACACAGTATATATATATATATATATATATATATATATATAATATACACACAGTGATGTTCAAAAGTCTGCGTCCACCTCAGTTTTAGACAATTTCTAGAAAATAATACAACTCTGAGAAAGTATGTTCGCTATATTAAGGTATTTTTTTTTTACAAGAAATGGTGTTTCATATATTCTACTACATGCGTAAGTAATGTAGCTTTTATTTCATAAGAAAGGACACATTAATGAAAATGGTCCTTTTTGGTCCTGTTACGTTTTTTTTTTTTTGCAGTATAACCGATTTTAACCTAGGTATTGGTGACAGGACATAGCCAAATGTTATTAATCCTCAAAATAGTGTATTCATGCAGTAATTTTAACAACTGGTCTATTATAACTGATAAAGCCAATTAGTTAATGACATTGTAGCAATATGATTAAAAAATAACAGGCCTGCGATGGTTTTGTTGTCCGAAATATTTTACCACTAATATAGTCATTTTTGCATGCTGATTCCGAAAATAATATTCATTTTTCGCCATCATGTACAGATTTTTCACAAAATATCATATTTCATATTACATATGTAAATAATTTTCATTAAATTTTGATTAAAAACTACTAGCTATAAATGCTTATTAATGCTTGGTTTCACCAAGACATCAAAGAAATCGAGAAGAGATATCAGGGAAGATGGGACATCAGCATGATGGCTGATTACTGCTAGATGTTGAAACGGGATACTCCAGAATTATTACATAAAAGAAAAGGAACAGCGCATACATTCGAATATGTAATTGATGTTAAAAGTCTTCTTTCTTTTTAAAGTTGTTTGCACTTGTAATTAGTATAACAAAGCGAAATAGGTACCTAATGTAAATTGAAATAAATAATATTTATTTATGTTGTTGTTTTTTCCCTTCCAGTTTGCAGAAAATCCTTACGTGATAGAAAAAATGGACACCTTATTCGAAATCAGCGTAGTTGAATTATATAAAATCAGTTATTAGTAAGAAAACAACTCTTACAAAGTTCTCATTCGCAGGCCTGTGCAATTAATCATTTTCTCTATCCTCTCTTTACAGGCCGTAATTGAAATGTCTAAGGAACTAAGTTTATCCCAGAGAGGACAAATAATTGCCCTTTCAAGAGAGGGAATGTTCCAACGCCAGATCTCGGCAAAAATTAACGTTTCAAAAGGGGCCGTCCAAAGAACTATAAGCAGATATAAAGTATCTGGATCGTTCTCTTCAAAGACAAGATCTGGCAGACCTAAAGTGACTACTGATTCTGAGGATCATTACATCAAGGTTACATCACTGCGTGACAGAAAAGCCACAGCTACACAGATTCAGGCACAGATGAATGAACAACGGGACTCTCCATTAGTATACCCGCATTTAGGTGGAGGAAATTGGATGAATTTGAAAATTTCCTCCTCACCGTCCTTCATGAGGGTCCCCTACCTTCCTTTATGAGGTTTCTTTCATGAGAGATATTTAAAAACAAAAACAAACAAAAACACAAAAATGAATCAATTTGAGAATTTCCTCCTTGTGTTCCTTCAGAAGACTTCACGCTCTTTCATGAGAGAAATTTTAAAAACAAACAAACAAACAAACATACATTCCCTGACGAGATGTTGAGTTGAGTAGGAAAAAAAATTCAAGGCACTTTTTACGCATCGTTCCGGCGCGTTCCGCCGTGTCCGGTTTTGCGGGTCCCGTTAGTTTATCTTTCTGGAAGCGTTCGTGCAGACGCTGCATTTCTGATGCATCAGGTTTCTCCTGATATATATACTAGTAAATGAAAACAACGTGTGTGTATGTATTATGTATATAAGAACTGTAGTGTCTGGCAAATAGCAAAGATTTCTTTAAGCCAACCGTGGCCTTATGGCTACATGAGCTTGACAAACGAGCCTTGCAATCTGAATGATTATTTTGGCTTAAGTAGGAAAAATCTTAAAATAAAATTCCATAATAGACAACCGGCCTAGTTCGAAGACGTGTAAGATCTCAAAAAATACGGTAGAAAACTTTAAAAATCAGTTTTTGCCAACTGTGTGTAGATTTATCGTTTCGGTTAAATATATTGATACCGATACCACACAAAATAAAATTCGAATAAATACAGTTAACTCAAACAAATTCTGCTTTGTTCTAATATTTGTATTACGAAATAGACCCAGAAAATATTAACTAAATTCATTTAAATTTCATTTATTTAATCTAAGGGGAAGCTAATATATTTCAATCCATTCGTATAGTAACGTGGTAACAATCATCAAGAACAGCAAATATTATCATTATTATTATCATTATATCTATATATATATATATATATATATATATATATATATATATATATATATATATATATATATATATATATATATATATGCACTAAAATCACAGAATAACACGTGATCTTATTAATAAGCAAACAACCACAGGGAAAAGGAAACACGAAGTCCGAGCGCTTTCGTGATATATTCGTGATATATTCGTGATATATTCTCCTTGATAATGTGAATACAGTATATCACGAAAGCGCTCGGACTTCGTGTTTCCTTTTCCCTGTGGTTGTTTGCTTATATATATATATATATATATATATATAAAAATATATATTATATATATATATATATATATATATATGTGTGTGTGTGTGTGTGTGTGTGTGCATTTCAATACATGTATTTTATATTTCATAAATTCAAATATCGATGTCTTCCTTCATTGTCATATAGGTCATTCAGTTAACCTGTAACTGCTGTTCTAAGCTATGTATCTGTAAGAAAAATTGGATCTTTTTCGTTTGGTGCCATCCACTAGAATTAAAATTATTACCATTGTGTACTTTTTTACGCTGATTTAAAATATATATAATTTTTTCCGATAAATGAATAATAAAAACGTTACAGCCCTTTAACGTTTGAATTTCGTGCATTTAATTTGTCTATTCTTCAAAAATTTTACGTTCTTATTCTTAGTTCGCACAAAGACCTAGGCTATATAGCATATACATTCGTAACACTTTTAAAGCATATAAGGAACAGAATGGAAGACTGGAATATTAAAAAATAATCACAAACTAACGAAAATATCACCATTTAACCTAACCAATCGTGAAGGGCGTACAGTTGACCTAACCGGGCATTCAATTAACCTAACTGGGCATTCAGTTGACCTAACTGGGCATTCAGTTAATCTAACCAGTTGGTCAATTTTAATATATACATATATATATATATATATATATATATATATTTTATTTTTTTAACTGCAATCAACACACTGTATAATTAATGTAAAGAACGACGCTTGTGTGGAACGTTCTTCTACACAAGCGTCGTTCTTCATATTAATTATACTGTGTTGATTGCAGTTAAAATGTATATATGTACGGCATGCGAAGATGCCCCCTCAGGGCATTTGATTCTGCTCGTATGTAGGAGAATTACGATTTCTGATTGGATTGATCGATGACCTTGGTGTAGTGGATAGCATGTCCGACCGGCAATTGGATGATCCCGGGTTCGATTCATGGGAGGTACCTCATTTTTAATTTGCTCGTTCTCCCTCCTCATCTTGTGCGGAACGTTCTTCTACACAAGCGTCGTTCGTTACATTATATACATATATATATATATATATATATTATCATGTAATCTATTTTGCATTTTTTTTGCCCTATTATGCAAAATGTTCGCATTTCTCCACTAAAAAGAAAAGAATGTTATTTTCGTATTCAGAGGGTCAAAATGCACTACTGGTGCTATTTTCAAAAGAATCTGGTGGTGGGATCCAAACGGAAAGACCCGATAAATTTATAGAAATGTCAGCATTAATTCATCCATTTATATCACTAGTTACATCAAGTTGTGAGATGCGCAAAGAAAACTCGGCCAAGTCATGCATATTCGGGTAGATTCATGATCAAATACTGAATCATCAAATCTGTTTTCCGTCTCTAAACATCCACTTAAACATTATTATTATTATTATTATTTTATTATTATTATTATTATTATTATTATTATTATTATTATATATATGTTAAAGATTATTTAAATTAAACATTTGATTTCCTTCAAAACAGATGGCAACTCAATCTTTTAACGTAGGCATAATTCTGTTGTGTCTAATTTATTGTTTCCGATGACTAGTTTTTGTTATTGCTACATGTTTTTTATTTTATTTCGATCATAATTCTTTTTACTCAGAGAGCTAGGGCTGTGAACTCCATCATAAAGAAAAATAGCGATCATGCGAACATTATGCTGCTTTATGATTGTATTTCAAATCCTATGATCCTATTAAGTTTATCAATATCATCATACCATTAACAATATATAATAAAGACACATACACAAATATATATATATATATATATATATATATATATATATATATATATATATATTAGTGTGGACCGGATATCCGCGTCATTTTTAACATCCGCATCCGCACTTCTGACTGCGGATGTTATGCGGATATTACCTCTAATAAATTATGCAATTTACAATTAAATTAGCTTATAAAGTAGCTTATAAGGCCCAGTCATGCACATTTCATGTAAAGTATTAATTATATATTAATGAACAAACAAATATATAAACCTCAAAATATAAATACCTAGTAACACAGAAAATTGAATGAAACTTGTTTCATTGAATTTTCTGTGGCTGAAACTCTTGAGAAAGTTATTATTTTTATCATAATGAAAACATTAATATTAATTTTAATTCTTATGCATTGCCTGCCATAATAGTAATATCACGAAATTTGCAAAATTATGTCATATATTCATAATTCTATATTATATTGATAGATTAACTGAATATCCGCGTCCGCATCCGCGGATATTGAAATAAAAAATCCGCATCCGCAGATGTTGAAAAACTGACATCCGTTCCACCACTAATATATATATATATATATATATATATATATATATAGAGAGAGAGAGAGAGAGAGAGAGAGAGAGAGAGAGAGAGAGAGAGAGGTTTGTGCTAAAAAAAACAACTTTCTTAATATATCCCATTAATAGAAAATGACTAGTGAGTTTTATAGGGCATAGTCTGGTATGTAACCTCGTATTACTATACATTTAATCAACTTTTGTCTCGAAACATTATTCCATCAATATTATACACATTAAACAAAAGGGCTGCGAGCAAACAGAGGTTAATTTTTCCATTTCACCATTGTGGCCCTAATTCTATTCTCAGATTCTGATGAAACGAGTTGTTTTATATACTTTCACCTTCTATCCCTCACGTATTTTGTATAGTTCAATTAGAACATCTCTTGGAGAAAAAGGATTATGATGATTTGCTTGCGTCCATATATGAGGATTGTTGACCAAAGATTGTTGGCTAAAAATATAGCACAGTGTTTCATGTGTAATGAGCAATACCACTAATGTAATTGAATAGGTATCTACAATAATAACACTGGGGAACAAATTTCAAATTTTTGTCTATTGAATTAGATTTGACAGTTAGTTCTAGGTAATTTGGGTGCGCTGAGCACGAATTTTTACTCGGTTTTGCTCTATCAGGTCCTGATTTTGCTCAACACCCCTCCTCTTTCGTCGTATTCATAAAAAGGTTTTTTTCTCAATACTCGCTAAGTCTTTTTGCAGTTACACATTATGCAACTAGGTTTTTATCTAGGTATTTGTACCTATTGTTATGGTATTGTTGTATTATGTATATTTTTATATGTAACACCCTAAAAATATTTTTAATTTTGTCATTTTTAACCCATTTTAATATTAGTAAATTAAGCCAAAAATATCATAGAATTCTAAAATTTTCTCGAGCGTTCCTGTTCTCTGTAGAGTATTCTAGAGGGACAACTAAAATATATAAAAGCGACTCATTTCCAGAGTTAATCAGTCAATTCAATCAGTCAGTCAGTCAGTCAGTCAGTCAGTTGAGTTAGTTAATTAAGTTTGGGCATTAACATAATTTTGAATTGGCATATGATTTAGTGAGTAATTTTGTCATCGTGATTTAATATAGTTGATTTAATTAGACGTAATTTATATTGTACCTACTCATCCGTGTTTCTAGTTTAATTTCATAGATTCTAAGTACCTATTTCATAATAAGTACCTATTTAAACTAATTTTTGTGTTTATATTTCAGATTTTCTTAATTTATATGAATTAAGGGCTTTAAATACCTTTACAAATTGGCAGAACAATCAAGCAATATGTCATCAAGCACTAGAAAGTTCAAATGCAAAAACAACCCTGATTCCTTCTGTTATATATGTGGAAATTTTACACTTCCACATCAACGAGCAAATATAACTGACTTCGTAAAAAGAGCTTACTTAGCTTATTTTGGCATAAAACTGGGGGACCAAGATAAATCGTGGGCTCCACATAAAGCCTGCACTATATGCATTGAAAGACTGCGACATTGGACGAAGGGTTCGGATTCAAAAATACCTTTTGGAGTTCCGATGGTAAGTTTATGATTTCATAAAACTACGTAATTTAATCACTAGTATACTGTAACTTACCTAAATGTAATTGTAACTTAGGTACATAAACAAAAATTTACAGAAAATGTTTATAAGAATCTCAAATATTGCATAAGGTTGAAACACATAGAAATGTTAAATGTTTGGGTGATAACTTTTGATAAAATTCATAAAAACAAGTCTCTCGTCGCTTTTGTTAACGCTTTACAATTTTTTTTCCATATCAGGTGTGGCGAGAGCCTACTAACCACGAGACCGATTGCTACCTTTGCTTTGTCAAGACTTCGGGCTTCACTAAGAAAAATAAACATTGTATCGAGTACCCAAATTTCGACACCGCGATACGACCTGTGCTACATTCAAATGAGATCCCCATTCCAAAATTTAAGGGTCTGCCAACTCAAGAATTAGTTGAAGATGTTCCTGAAAATATTGTTATGCACTTTGAGGAGTCAGACACCGATTTTGACCCCAGCGTATTTGAAAGTCAAAACGATCCGCAAAAGTTTAACCAGGCCGAGTTGAATGATCTTGTAAGGGATCTAAATTTGCCAAAAAAGGCTGCGGAAATTTTAGCTTCAAGACTTAAAGAGAAAAACTTGCTTACTTCAAACACATACATTTCATTTTACAGAAAAAGAGAAGAAGAACTTGTTAAATATTTTAGAACAGAGGATAGTTTAGTATATTGCTGCGACATAGTTGGTTTGTTAAAGAAGATGGGGGTTGAGTCTTACGATGCAAATGATTGGCGCTTGTTTTTAGACAGTTCGAAAAGAAGTCTTAAGTGTGTGTTGTTGCATAATGGCAATCTATACGGCTCGATACCGATTGGGCACTCAACAAAATTAAAAGAACATTATTTCAAACAAATCTGGCCAGCACGAACATCACTTACTGTCGGAGAAAAAAACGTAATTAATCCACCTTTAGTGAGCAGAGATAAAATCATATTTCCTCCTCTGCATATAAAACTAGGCCTCATTAAACAATATGTAAAAGCTTTAGATACGAACGGCGAGTGTTTCAAATACATAACTTCAAAATTTCCAAGTTTAAGTTATGAAAAAATCAAGGCGGGAATTTTCGACGGTCCACAAATAAGAACAATGATTAAAGACAGCAGTTTTCCTAATGTCATGAATGAACGCGAAAAAAATGGCTGGTTCTCATTCGTGGACTTGATAGAAAACTTTTTAGGCAATTATAGGTTGCAATATGAGCATAAAAATGCATTTTTTGAATAGCCATCTTGACCAATTTCCAAGTAATTTAGGTGATGTAAGTGACGAACAAGGGGAGAGATTCCACCAAGATATCAAAATTATGGAGGAACGGTACCAAGGCCGCTGGGATTCCCACATGATGGCTGATTACTGCTGGTGCTTGAAAAGAGACCTGCCATCAACAAGCAAATACGCTAGAAAGTCTTACAAAAGAAAATTTTTCCACAGTGAAAGCTTCATATCTGTTTGTTTTTTATTTTAAGTCATTTCTATCGTTATAATGTAATTTTACTGTAGTTTGAACTGCTTGTATTCATGAAACTTGAAAAAAAATTTAACACATGACTTAATTTTTTAGTCCTAATTTGAAAAATTGGAAAATGGCACATAGGCTGTCGACAAGAATCAGGACCTGATAGAGCCAAACCGAGTTGAAATTCGTATTCAGCGCACCCAAATTACCTAGAATCAAGTGTCAGATATCATTCAATAAAATACGTGTTGCCCAGTGCGATAATTGTTCATACAACAAAGATCTTTCATTACACGGTCGCTTCCCAGAGATGATTATTATTTACTCAAACCTGAAAGTCGCATTCTCTGCAAATTCTGGTCGCGTTGTGGAACAAACCGGGGCGAGCCCACGCCTCTTTATTACAACTTCTTTCAAAGCAGTCCTAAATCCTTTAATCTTTCCTCAGAAGCAGGAGTCACGCCAAACTATTTTACGATTTCTAACACCTACAGTATGCAGATATATAAATGAAGTACAATATATGAATTTTATCAGCTTGGTTAATTCCTCAATGCCTTTGTATCACACATTCCTATCTGTACTACCTAAAAATTAGCTAGCTAGTTACCAGCTAGTGATTAAAAGAATATCATGGTTCAGCAAATATAACGCACAAATTTTGGTCAATGTTCCAGACCCAAGACAACCATTTCTATAACAGCTCACATCATTGAGACGCACCAAACTTTAATACGCATATGCCGATGAATTAACTCTATTTTCTACGGACAGGCTTTGCAGTTTACTGTTGTATTCTCTGTGATATCTTTATATATATATATATATATATATGTATGACTTCTTACTTATGTCTGCGTTTGATTTCTACCCATTCTTCAACAGATTCTACACTATTTATCTGTTGGAAGTTAGAAGTTGGGAGTAGGAGGAACCTCTATTATTATTATTATTATTAGTAGTAGTAGTAGTAGTAGTAGTAGTAGTAGTAGTAGTAGTTTAAAACTTATTTTCATTTCTACATAGCTGGCTAGGTAAGCATTCACTACACCGATGTTGGTATGTATCATAGTATATCTGGAATACCCAAATGTATCCAACGGTTTTCTGATGTATGAGCGTACAAACATCATTACTCTTTAATAAACACCAAAGGTAGTTCGTACAATGTGTACAGACTTACAAATATTAGCCAACAACGATATTACTATCATTACGACTAAATTTCCCTAAAACAATCAACACATCAAATGAAAATTTTTACTTAAACATATTATTAACTATCATCCAAATCACATCATTTTATCGATAAACAGTTAGATAGGTAAGTACACAGACGTTATAGCTATAGATATAATCAAATTGGAATGCTGAGTCGCTAAAAATTCAGATTTCAGAAATGGGAAACCTGGACATCATGCGAGTTGTCTGCGAGTTCAGAATTCTGTGATCCAATTTCCTCTACCCAAATGCGGGCATACTACTCTCTCCAATAAGTACAAGTACTATAAAAAGAAGACTCATAAAAGCTGGTCTCCATGGCAGAGTTGCTGTGTCCAAACCACTACTGAGGAAACAAAATAAGGCTAAAAGATTGGAGTGGGCAAGAGAATATCGAAATTTTACTGTAGACGACTGGAAAAAAGTTCTTTTTACTGATGAATCAAAAGTGGAACTTTTTGGGTCTCATAGAAGAGGTTATGTTAGACATAGACCCAACGAAAAACTGATAGATCCCTGCATAAAACATTCAGTAAGACATGGTGGAGGCAACATTCAAGTTTGGGGTTGTTTCAGTTATTCTGGAGTTGGAGATCTTCACAGAATCACTTACATTCTCACAAAAGAGAAGTACCACTCCATACTAGTGAGACATGCAATACCATCAGGATTGAGGCTTTGTGGCCAAGGATTCTGTTTCCAGCAGGATAACGACCCAAAGCA
This sequence comes from Bathynomus jamesi, assembly GCA_023014485.1. Classification (NCBI taxonomy): domain Eukaryota; kingdom Metazoa; phylum Arthropoda; class Malacostraca; order Isopoda; family Cirolanidae; genus Bathynomus; species Bathynomus jamesi. Next base: position 606,979 of record JAJOZX010000632.1, read on the forward strand.
CACTTCTAACCTTTGCATGAACTATCTCAACAAGAAAAAGATGAAGGTGTTCTACAAATTATGAAGTTTCCTCCACAAAGTCCTGGTCTCAATCCAATATCCAATAGAGCATCTTTGAGACCATATGAAGAGTCGGAAAGCTAAAATGAACTTCTCTTGATTCTCTCTGGGAGAATGTAGAAGAATGCTGGAACGGCATCGCACAAGATGTTATCCAGAAACTTGTCGAATCTATGCCTCACAGAGTGGAAGCTGTCATTAAAGCAAAAGGAGGTCATATCGATTATTAATAATCATTTTTCTTTTTCCTTGTGGGTTTACATCATTCATTCATTTCACGTGTTTAATTGTGAAATTCATCCCATATATATATATATATATATATATATATACAGTGTGCATGTGTGTGTGTGTGTGTGTGTGTGTGTGTGTGTGTGTATACAGTATATACGTATATGAAATTTTAGGGATAATGGGAAGTTGTTGTCGTACATAGAACTTTTTGTAGTAGGCCCGATGTTTTTGTTCGCGAAACCACATTTTCGTGCACAGAAGCGCTCGACCGCTCGGAACCGCATGGATCCCACAGCGTCAGACTCACTGATTCGACCAGACATTAATTATTCTTTATACTCTATATTCATTAATATAACTCCTTTAATTCATTCCCTGCCAAGAGGTGAATCATTCTTTCTCGCGGATGCTAATGGCTGAAGGTAACACTCTTTTATTACAAATGTAATTCGATTATTTCTACATATTTCTGATATATATATATATATAAAGCTTATCATTATCATTATTATTCTTACAACTGTATAAAGTTGTATAAATAAGTAAAGTAGACAACCCAACTCATCCTTAACAATTATCTCATCATCCTGATAGAGACTCGTAAGCGTTAGTGAGTTTCTCTCACTTTCCCCTTTCCCTCTGTTTCCCCTCACCATTACCCCTTTTCCACTCACCCTCAACCCTGTCCACGTCTCTGACGTCACTGGTGATGTCCCCGCTCAATGACCTTTAACCAACATTGATAAAAACAGTTCTATATCAATTTATTTCTATTTTCAGTTAATCTGTAGATCTAAAGAGTGCTATTTCAAATGCATGATATTATTTCGACACGTCTGTTATACCGCATTTAATATGTATGACATACCTGTTTGGGAAAAACAAATGAAAAATGAATCGCTGATTTCCTGAAAACAGGAACCTTACTGAAGTCTAAAGTCTATAATCTAACACTGAATTTTTTATTTTTTCAATTCAGTCTTAATAAAAATTCAATAAGCAGAAAGTATCCGACCCGTTTGGATCGACAAAAAGACAAAAAGTGTTTCTCTTATAAAATCTATGAAATCTTAATTTTATAAGAATTAAATCAAATTTGAAGACATTCAGTTATAACACAAAAAGTAAAAATTAATATATTAGACAACTTTCGAATCTGCAAAATTAATAATTTTGTTCCAAATTATATTTTCATACAAGAAAAACTTGTTTTTTTTTTCTGAGCAAAGTTTCTTCATTGAGTCAAAACGAATGAACGTCCAGATGATGTTACAGCATTCCTAAAACCCCAATTGTTCATGTTCAGTAACTAAGGTTTTCCCTTCAGCGCTTAAGTGACGGGAATAATGAGAACATCACTCAAACTTAACGTTTCTTTTTCACTTCTAGTTTAAATCATTTTGTAGCAAAACGCATCTGTTAAGTCATTCGTTTGATTCCTGGGACATTTATTATCCTGAATACAAACTAAAAATAAATTTTAAATCGCCAACCTTTGTTTCCAGATGATAGTTGTAACTGTACATTATCAAAATGAAATTTGCTGCAAGTTATGCAATTAAAACGAGTTCAGAACATTGTTTCAAAGACTCTGACAAACTTGGATCAAAATAATATTCCGCTGCAGCTTCGATACTTCATTTATTTCAAACACACGGATAATGATAATGATAATGATAAGCTTTATTGGTAGGATAATTCCGCCCAAATTGGTCATTCTGACGAAGGTCAAGCTTGTCACTCCACCTTAGACCTACAGTTTAACGTGGAATCCGAACCACGACCCACCAGCAGCCCAGCGTCTTAATCACTAGGCTACCCAGGGTACCCATTTATCTACCAACCAATTTTTCTTATTGTGTGGAAGGATGAACAACTGGGTTTTGCTGCGCGCCGCCTACCGTCACCGAGTCTCGATCCCAGGGCCGATGAATCAGTAGTCAGCGACAATAACCACTGTACTACCGAGGCGCATGTTTATATATATATATATATATATTTATTTATTTTTTTTTTTCACATGGAGAATATTACAAGTCCAATCGAAAAACAACAATTTCTCTGAAATTGACGAAAGGTAAAGTTTTTTATGTAATAAAGAAAATAATTTAAAGCAAAGAATAAGAAAATTTTGTGTGTTGAACCCTGAAAAGAAAGCGCTAATAAACTATATTAAAACTTGGAGCACAGAGATTTTATTTAATTTTTCATATAAAATCTCATCATAACCCCGAACAGAAAGATAAATAAATAAATACTTAAAATATCTTTTGAAAATGATCGGTCGAGGTAATGCCCAAATTTCGAGGGTTCTAAACTGTTTATCCTATTCTATGTTATGGTTGGTCTGAAGAAATGAGAACTAGCGTCTTGTGCCGTAAAACTGTACCCAACTATTTTTATTTTAGCCCCAGTATTCTTTGAAAGCAACATCTTGCACTGAGATAAGTTTAGAGATATTGTAATTTTTATTTTTTATTCAGCAATGATATGACTCATTGCAGAGAGAAATTCTTATTTTTCTTCTTCTTCTTCTTATTATTATTATTATTATTATATGAACCTGCAGAAATAATTTCCCAATGATGAGGAAAGTTCCTCGCTAACATTCAACGTAAAGATGGTTTGACAGGTTTATTATATTAATGGAATGGTGTAAATAGGCCAGAGCACAGCACTTAATTATGATTTATGCCCACTAAAAGTTTTTACTTAGTACTTAGAACAGAATGTTTATATTTACTGTTTAAGTTTCTCCGCTGAAAAAATGTGGGTTAATTAAATCATTCGTTGTTTCGAACATAACTTTTTGTAAGATTTACAAGTTTGGCACTTAGTAGTTATATATATATATATATATATATATATATATATATATATATATATATATATATATATATATATATATATATATATATATATATAACATACACTGATCAAAAACTGCAAGAATACAATTGCTGAGCCCCTATATTCGATATGGAGACGATCACTAGACATGGGAGAAATACCGGGCATCCTGAATAGCGCGAACATACAGTAGTCCCAATATCTAAAGGAGGCGATCGATCCGAGGCCAAAAACTATAGGCCAGTGTCGTTTACATTTCATCTCACTAAAATACTTGAAAGAATAGTTGGACGGAAAATCTATGACTTTTTGGAAACTCAGAAAAAATTTAATGATAACCAACATGGGTTTTGGTCAGGCAGATCAAGCGGATCACATCTAGTGGAACACTACAACAACATTATTGATGCACTGGAAAGTAATAAAAACTATGATGTAATATACATAGACTTTGCCAAAGCGCTCGACAAGTGTGACCATGGAATATATGGGAATATATGGGAATAAGAGGAAAAGTAGGGAAATGGATATATAATTTCCTTAGTGAGCGGCGGCAATTCGTTACAGTACAGGGAGTATCTTTATCAGAATCAGAGGACCTCAGCTCAGTACCACAAGGAACAGTATTAGCTCCACTACTCTTCATAATCATGCTAACTGACATAGATGAGGACGTTACCAGAGACAGCACAGTAACATCCTTTGCCGATGACACAAAGATCAGTAAAAAAATAAGAAACCCAGAAGATATAGGATCTCTACAAACCGACATGAACAGAATCTTCAAGTGGACGGAAGACAACAATATGAAGTTTAACGCTGAGAAATTTCAGCTGTTACGGTACAAAAAGAGAGGACTTAAAATCCATGGAATATTATACCCCAAATGAACAGGAAATTCAGAGAAATTCTAAAACAAAAGATTTAAGGGTTGTAATGACTGATGATGCGAAATTTGAAACACACAATAAGATAGCAGTAAACAGAGCAAAGAAAGTAACTGGGCAGATACTGAGAACCTTTAAACGAAGGGATAGGAATATAATGATTCCTCTACTGAAAATACTGATCATACCCAAATTGGAATACTGCTCGGTCATAACATGCCCATATAAAAAAGAATACATAGAAATTTATTCACGAGTACGAAAATTATAAGAACCCGACAGAGATTCCCGTGATTATTAGGCACAGCACGGGGAACGAAGGACATGGTGACATAGGACCTGTGTCCGACGATAGAGCTGACCAACCAAAGATTAATGGGTCGGCCACACAACATATCGAGCATGTATTAAAAAGCACCTTCCCACATACATTGAGGAATAAAGGTTTAAGTCTTTATAATCTATTGAATGAGGACCCCGCCATACAATGGACCGATACAGGTGAGATCATTGTGGAAGGAGCAAAGGTACAGGGATCGAATATCGTAGACATCGTCCATGATCTAGTGAGAAAGTGGGAAAGGCCCTCACCATCAGGATGGAAGCATATTAAAGCAAGACTACAACAGATAAATGTCCACAAAACAATGATAGGAAATCTGAACAGGTTAAAAGACTTGGAACATGCGTCGCATGTGACACAATTGAAGACGCCATCACCCCCGGCGGTAACACCTCTGAAGAGGAGAAAGAAGAGGTTAAACAACGGTCAACCCTACCCACGTGCCTCTAAAATACGCAAATGGCTAACATATTAAGAAGACGTTATTATGACATTTCTCACCCAGCCTCCTACGGAGGCGTAGATAGACTGTACAGAAGTGTTAACGGAGTAGGGAAAAAAGATGTTGAGAGATTTTTGCGGGAACAGGACGCTTATACACTTCATAAGCCTCTGAGAAAAAGGTTTAAAACAGCCAAGACAACAGCTGCTTCGATTGACTCTATTTGGCAAGCAGATTTAACAGACATGCAAAGATATTCAGTGTATAACGATGGTTACCGCTACATTCTATTCATAATAGGTGTATTCTCTAGATATCTGTGGTTAATTCCTCTGAAAAATAAATCATCTGAAACAGTTGCTAAAGCCACCAAAACGCTGATGTTGAAAGAAAACAGGGTTCCTGGCTATTTTTGTATGGATATGGGGAAGGAATTTATAAGCCGTGCTTTTCAGAAATATGTTGACAGAGTTTAATATCAGCTATTACAGTATCAATTCTATACATAAGGCTTCTTTAGCTGAAAGAGTTCAACGTACCATAAAGGAACGCATGCACCGCTATTTTACACATAAAAACACATACAGATTTCTAGACATTCTGGAATCATTGGCCTCATCCTACAACCGCTCACACCATCGCACGATTGGGACAACACCTAACGAAGTTTTAGAAAGAGGTACGCGCCCAGAGGTGAGAAGAGATGGAACACCACCACCACCACACTGCGCGTTTCAAAATCAATGATTATGTAAGGCTGTCGCGTTCGGGAAATAAATTCGCGAAGGGATTTGAGCAAGGATGGACACGTGAGATTTTTAAAGTTAGGGCTATGAGACCTAAAGGTGAGATAATGATGTATTACGTTGAAGATTTGAATGGGGAAGAAATCGCAGGAGGCTTTTACCGCGAGGAGTTGCAGAAAGTGGCATTTAATTTAGGAAAAAATGTGTTTAAAATTGAGAAAATTTTAGGAAGCAAAGGTTCAGGAAAGAGAAAAATGTACCTGGTGAAATGGCTAGGGTACCCAGAAAGCTTCAACACCTATATAAAAGCTGATGCAATAATGAAGCTTAAATAGTATGCAACATGGCTCCTAACCATTTCTACGTCACACTCCCGTCCTCCTCGTCCCTGTCTGTACACCCTAACAACACACTAGCCAACTTTGTAACAGAACTCCATGGACCCATTGAATTGGGTTGTGATTCGTATGAGGTGGGGATATGTGAAATTCAGCTGGACACCCTCTTTTTAAGTATTGATTATAAAGATACCGTTTTTACGATTCTTAGAGACATTGATGAGTGTGAAAAAGCCGGGGTAACTCGGGATGAAACTATACGTATCGCCCGGACTGAGGTTGCACGGTATTACAGCACAGTAGTAACACTAGGTCCGGGCCGTTATGTTTCGGCTGAGGATGTTGTGAGAGACTTAAACGTAAGTTTAAAAAACTCAAATCTTACGAATGACTTAGTATACGAAATCGTAAACAAAGGAAACCGTGCACATACTCTAAAACTAAAATCGCAGGCTAACAGAAATATTAAAGACCAAAGAGTGTTCAAAATTATCACCTAGGGGCGATATCGATCAGCCTTCCAAAGAGACACATTTCACGAGGTATAACATGACTTGTCCTGCCTAATGTATCAGATGAAATTCGAGAAATTGGTTGCTGGCTATACACCCCCAGACATGTGCTATATTTACAGCAATACAGTGGAGCACCAGTTTGTTGGGGATACCCAGGCACGACTGCTGCGCATTGCTCACATTCTCAACCATAAAGGAAGGAGTTTGAGTATTACATATGACAGACCCTATTATGTGAATGTCGCAACTAATCTAATAACCAATATCCCAATATATATAAGAACGATTGAGGGAAAAAATTTCCCATTTGGTGACAGGAGCTTAACAGTAAAGCTGCACTTTCGACGCAATGAGTTGTAATGGACAGAAAGCCCTTCACAGTCTATCGAGGGGTGAGATACCAGCGTGGTAGTGGACTTGGATCCATTTTTTTTCAACCACACTACGTACGGCTGTCCCTTTGCTGAAGAGGGATGCCAGATACCTCGGAAGGAAAGCGCTACAATCAGGTCTTAACACTGCAGAAGACATATTGGCTGGGGCTAAACCTAAAGAAGTTCTAAAAAAACACTTAAAGCGTACACGGGACGAAATCGTCACAGATGCAAAGAGAAAAATGCGTGGAAGAAGAAGAAGGCTGTCGAGAAGAAGGGATTACCACCACGTGGCATTAAACGTAAAAGAATATCAAAAAAGAAGTGTTCTAAGCGAATGAAACCTATGGTTGACCATTTTTTTGACTGATATAAGCTAAGGACATTGATCTCATGAATCATAGTTTGTTTACTACTTGTCGAGAGAGGAGGCACTATTTCTAACTCGTCATGGCACGCTTCATCCATCCGTGTAGTTCACAATGTTGTAAATCGGAGCTGTCCCTCTTTGACATGCCCCCAACTCAAGTTTCTATTGAACACAGTGACTTTATTACAATTAACCCTTTAAACACAATTAGTTCCCCGAGTGCCCCTATAGAATTCGTGATACCCAGCTCAGGCCCTTACTTTTTTGACCAAGCTGTGTGCACATGTACGCTAAACTACGTATAGCCCATTCTGATGGAACGGACTGCGATGACAAATATGCTGTATACCCTGAAACAAACTTTCTGCACTCCATATTCAACCAGTGTGACGTATATTTAAATCAGGTCAACATATCGGCAGGCACGGGGTACTATCACCTACGAGCCTATCTGGAAAATGTCCTCAACTTTTCCAAAGAAGCGAAGGATACCTTTTTAAGTGCCGAGGGATATTATCAAGCTAAAGACGAAAGTAGTATAAAGGACAAATTTAAAAATTCTAAAAAGAAGATATACGAGTGTTTTGGACGCCTGCATACAGATTTCACATTCCAGGAGAAGTTGCTTGTGAATGGGGTGGATATGAAAATAAAGCTCACCCGCGAATCCTGAGATCTGTTTAAATCTGGATGCTGATCAAGAAGAGGGAGCAAAACCCGTTGTGGTTCACATTATGGAGACATACCTCCGCGTACGGCGAGTGAAATTAAGTTCACCAAAACAAATAGAAATTGAGAAAAATTTACTACAGCCACAGTAAAATACCCAATTAACAGAGTACAATCAAACTATACACGGTGCCAGCAGGGTTGGCATCGAAACAGATAGAAAACATAGCCCTGGGAAATCTACCTAAAAGGATATTAATTGGAATGCAGGAACACAATTCGGTGAATGGAAAATATAAAAAGAATGCCTTTAAATTCGAGAATTTCGGCCTTAAAAATATAACTCTATACGTTAATGGCGTTGCGTTGGGAGGAACATTGGATACGGACTATTCATCAGACGCTGTGTTACCGCTTTGCGCGAGAGCATATAGTAATCTGGCCCATATTGCAGGTGATTGTGATGAGCTCGGGATTGGGGTAACGCAGAAAGAATTCATTGATCAATTTAACCTTTATCCGTTTGACATCACACCTGACTTATCTGCTAGTAAATACACACTTAAGTCCACAACAGAGTGGAAACATCTCAGTCAGATTGGAATTCGCCAAGCCTATAGACGCGCCTATAGTGTACTAGTTACCTCGAGTCACAAGCCCTAATAGAAGTAGACAGATTTAGGGGTTGTCACTGACTTTTAAAATGGATGCGAATACACTTCAGAGAGTAATGAATAGTGAACGAATCACACGTTCCAAATTTATCGGTGTTTTGCGAAGAATGAAACATTGAATTTCCAACTACGCGAGATTGCGGTAGTCTTATTGTGAACACAGATGTTATTGGTAATGAAGGGATTCATTGGTTTGCAATCTATTTTAAAAATAGGGACCGCATGTACTATTTTGATTCACTCGGACTCAACCCTGGAGTGACCCTGTTATTGTAAAATTTCTCGATCAGTTGCATATCCCCGAAGTTGTATGGAATCCCTTCCGGCTACAAGGATATTTTAGTAATACGTGTGGGATGTACTGCCTTTCATTTCTCATGCATATGTCACGTGGTAAAGAATTTATAAATTTTTAAAATTATTCGACCCGTGTCACACTCAACGAAACGACGAAATGGTATGCAGACAGATAAAAAGCCGTTTTCCGATTGTGCGTACTCGTTGTATAGTATGATGTTTTGTTCGTGTATATATATATATATATATATATATATATATATATATATATATATATATTTAACCAATAATGTGTTTGTATATTCTGTAGTTTAAGATGGTTATTGTACTAAAAACATGATTTCTTTCATTTAATAAATTGATGAAAATACATTGTGTCTTCTTCCCCAAAAAAAGATCGAAACATAAAAAACTTACATTATTTCGTTAATGATGTGACAATCGTTGGGTGACTGCTCGGTAAATCTTCTACCTCCGTATTCAGGTCCATGACATGGGTTTCTTCAAAACGAAAAGATTGTATAACACGTGTCAAATCCTCATCGGACCTTAAAGGAGAAAGAATAATTCATTAGTTCATAGTGAATCTTTTTTAATAAAAACCCAAAACATATGCAGAGTATACATATAGTAAGAGTATTACAATGTGAAGATATCTTTGAACCGCTCAGAGAAGTTCCTTTAAGAGATAATTCCGAATAACATTTATTACGGAATTTATAAAATTATTTAAAACATGCAAAAGATTACTATAAAAATTATTTAAAACATGCAAAAGATTGCTATACTAAAATCAATGAATCAAAACAGGATTTTAGCATAATTGCAAACTAATCTATAATTGCGGATACCTAAATGAAGCATTTTTAATGTGATGAGATGAATTAGTACAACCCTCCATATATATGATGAAATAATCCAGAACAGTGCTCTTTCTGACAGGCACATTAAATAAGTTCGCGTATAATTGGCTGCAAAAAATAAAATTACAGGCACTTACATTTATACGGCAGTCCCTTGCGTCGGATCGTAAGGAGCGTCATTGCAAATATCATTAACGGTTTGCGTTGGAAATAATCCATCCCGGTCAGCTGCGTTAAAAAGATTAATTGTGGACAACGCTACAATGTCACCATCTTCATATAAATCCGGTAAACTGTAAAGTTCTTGATTCATGGCGGAGGGAATGTTTATTCACTGGTGAAAATAACTACTGTGACTCCCAGCTGAAAATATTTCCTTTTATATGCATGATCCCCAAGCACCACCCCAAAAGACTAATAGGCGGTTCGTAAGTTTAATGATTGGTTGTCACTGTAACTGGGCGGGGCTATGATAAATTTGTGTACCAATCGTAACACCTATATTACGGGTCCATGCTTTGGACGTCCTGATTGGTCGAATAATGGTGTCTTTATATTATCTCCGTAGATTTAATGCTCACATCGTGTATTACCACTTGCAGTCTCTACCACGATAATATTTGCATTTGCGTCCATACTATTCTCGGTTTTCCCATTTTAGAACCCACCCCTTTATGCAATATCCCTCAAACTTTTGCAACATTGATCAACATTTGCCATTTCTATCACGACAATATTTTTCATTATTATTTTTTGCGGTCAAACTATTCGATCCTCAATTTTTCCCAGTTCGGATAGGGAGATGGACAACTTGAGCGGATGTAAGTCGTTATAGGAATATGTTCATCAGAGCCGCTCAGCTCAGTACCACAGGAAACAAAATTAGCGCCGCTACTCTTCATAATCCTGACATAGATCATTACCGAAGACAGCACACTAACATCCGATGACACAAAGATCATTAGAAAATAAGAAATCTAGAAGATCTCGACAAGCAGAATGTTCTTGTGCATTATTATTTTTTGCGGTCATACTATTCTCAGCTTTCCCAAGATTCCTGAATTGTGGATTTGGTTATATATATATATATATATATATATATATATATATGTGTGTGTGTGTGTGTGTGTGTGTGTGTGTGTTAATTACCACTTACAGTCTCTACCACGATGGTTTCAAATATTTGCAAAATATATGTTTACGGTCATACTATTCGATCCTCAACTTTGATTAATGTATTCGGCTTGACTTTTTACCTGCCAATTCACGCGTAGGAGTGTGATTAAATTGTGTTTAGCTTATGAAAATGAATGTCTATTTGGACTAGTAGATAAATGGGCGCCCTAGGTATCCTAATGGTTAAGACGCGCGCTGGGGTGCTGGTTGAGAGATCGAGTCCGGGCAATGACGTGATTTCAGCCTGCCCGTGCTGCAACTTAGTTTGGATTCCACGTTAAACTGAAGGTCTAAGGCGGAGTGAAAAGCTTGACCCTCGTCAAAATGAACAATTCGCTGAGAAGGAAAACCGAGTTAGCTATTATTACTATGATAAGAAAAATCATTACTTAATCAAAGGGTAATTTAGCCTATAAATAATTTGGAAAACATTCACGTGATGCTTATGTATTATTTAAGTTGTTTATAGCTACAATAATAATGGCAATAATCGAAACAATATTTGAAGTGAAGTAAATAACGTATGCCTTCCTTGTCTTTCGAATTATAGGTAAAATGAATATTAATTTTATAGAATATTTAGAATTGTTTATTACCAAATTTGATATACAGTTTAGTATATCTGTTATATATTATTAAATCTGATTTCATATGGGAAATTTAATATAAATGTGTATATATAAATTTCTCAATTTAGTATATTGTAAAGAATGAATTAATATTAAGATAAACAAAAAAAATGTATGAAATTGTGAAGACACAGCTTGTATATATATATATATATAATATATATATATATATATATATATATATACAGATGAACGACAAAAGTAAAAAGATATTTTAGGTTTGGCTTTAGAGTAAATCACTGTACTGACATGTGCTTTTATATGCTAAAGGCAGCCGTTCTAAAGTACAAGATGTCAATTAGCATTGTTTTTGAACCACCTTAGACCTACAGTTTAGATGAGAAATCCGTAACATGGTACGGAATCCATCACTAAATTTTTATTTTATTTTATTCATGTTGCAAATAGTAAGAAAAATGTATGGTGAGGGATGCTTGCTTGCATGGTTTCATATGGGGAGTTGGCTAAAATTTGGGAAACTGAACAAAGAACGGGAAGTTTGTTAAAATTTATTGTTTAATATAAAAGTGTATATATAGACTTCTCATTTAATTCTTTTATCAATTACTTTAATTTCTCTGAAATTTAATTATAATGAATATTAAGATGAACGATTTCTTTTTGCTAAGCCAATTGTCTAGTGTATTTCTTTTATTGTTAATATTGGGTATCGTTTAAATAATTAGTCCTCTTGCTGAACAAAATTAAGGAGAAAGTCAATCTTACCTTTAATAAATAAGTAGTTAAATTAAATGGCGGTATCTGGTAACCCTTCCATATATAAATAAAAACATTATTTGGCAACTCAACCTAATAAGGTATACCTGAACAATTAAAAACACTATTTGGCAACTCATGTAAATAAAATTAAAATAAATGGTAGTATCTGGTAATCCCTTCATATATAAATAAAAACATTATTTGGCAACTCATCTAAATAAAAATTAAAATAAATGGTGGTATCTGGTAACCGCCTCCATATATAAATAAGTGGTATCTGGAAACTCACGATCCTCTGTATAAAAGCTGCTTGGCCCCTGGACGCTCATAATGCGTCTGGCTCCAGCCAGGCGAACACCTTCCTTCTTAGGTTGAGGCTTAGGTTAGGTTTCCTTCTCCCCCCTTGACTACCCCTTTGGGGGGAGGTCATCCTCACTTCTCCCCCCGAAGCTCCCTCCCATCTCCCCTTGGCAGCATTGAGTTGTTGCATAACCCTACCCCCTTTGCAGCATTGATGTTGCATACGCTGTGCAACATTGTTGGTGCATAACCCCCTCACTCATTCATTGCATAATCTCTTTGCAACATCTTGCAAAATTGATCAACATTTACAATTGCAACATTCCTGCACTCTCCCATTTTGCGCCCATACTACTCACTGTGTTACAGAAATAGAAAAAAGCAGCATAATTTCATTGAACAAGTTTTTTAGCAAATAATTCAGTACAGTTATGCCATGCGCGTGAATCTCAGCATTATATAGTAAAAATAATCTGTAAAACTGAATTCCATTGTTTCAAACTTGGAAGAGTGCTGGATACCAGGGAATTTCAAATACTGTGCTAATTTTCTGTAGAGCAAAAAGATGCACTTACTAGAATGTTTACAACAGTAACTTTCGTTGGGTCATGCTCTTAAAAATGTTAATAACCTCATTATGGTTAATAGGAATGTCAGCAGCATGAGGTCTGACAGCCTGTCTTCCTTGGAAAAGTTGCGAAGCTTTGATTTGACTAGCTTTAGTTTAGAAAAAGAGCGCTCCACTGTGGTAGTAAATCAGAGCTGGGCACTTCCGCAAACACTTCCGCAAACCGCAAATTCCGCAATTGCGGAAGTATGTTTTTCGTTTGCGGATTTGCGTTTGCGGCAAAGTCATCGCAAATTAGTGAATTTGCGTTTGCGGATTTGCGATTGCAAATCCGCAAACTCAAAATCACTTCCGCAAACGCAAATCCGCAAACGCAAATTCACTAATTTGCGATGACTTTGCCGCAAACGCAAATCCGCAAACGAAAAACATCTTCCGCAATTGCGGAATTTGCGGTTTGCGGAAGTGTTTGCGGAAGTGCCCAGCTCTGTCTAAGTAAATACAGAAAGAGTGGCGTAGATCTTGATCAACTCAAACAGAATAGGAAAAAACAATACTGAGGTTGTTTTCCTTCATGCATTTGAGCATTGATTGGCGTTATTTTTAGACCTTGGATATGCTGAGTAGAACACCTTAAGTTCAGTCAAAAATTTGTCATGTTCTTCCTCAAAACCATAGAATTCACAGACGGTGTGAACAGTTTTAACAGCTTCATTCTGCACGTCTTTCCATTTTGATGGGACTGTTAGGCAGTGTAGGGAACTAAACATTTTGCCTGTACTACTTTCGTCTTTCCCTCTAAATCTTCTTGCATTTCATGTTTGGTTATGTCCAAGAAAGTGTAGTACACCTTTGCAAGTACTCTTCCAATGTCTGGAAACCTCACTTATCTGTAGATCCTCTGTTTCTGTTTTTGACTTGCATTCCATATAATTTTCCTTCTCGTCTTGCCTCCTGCTGCGACTTGGTTTTATCCAACTGTGCAATGAGGCACTGCTTTTAGCTGCCTACTGCCCCTCCCTCTTTTTCTCTTCTTCCACGCTTTTTCCTTTCGTGACATTGCACCGAAACCATAAAAAATAGCAATTAGCAAAATAGCAATATTTTACAACTGAAAATAATTGTTTATTGACGTAAGAGATTCCAATTAGTTGGTAGAAGAGACTCAAGGTTAGTAATCCGACAGAGTGCAGTCCGGCCCCTTCCTCTTCCTGTAACGTCAGTCACCATTACTTAAATATTAAATGTAAATAAAAAAAACATGAAAATTCTGATATGTTGTGTTGATAAGTACTTAAGTGTTGTAAATGGGACACATTTTTCCCATATCCTTAGTGTTATAATGGGGAATGCGTTCCAGGGGAACTTAAATTAATAGCTAACTTAACCCTTTCTGAACGACTCGCGTCACGTGACGTACAGCACCAGATGCGAATCATCAACTCCCAGTCCATACTTCCAATATGAGAGAAGAAGCTTTGCAGCGCATTGCGAGAAATATTTGCTTCTAAATAACCAACATTAGTCATGACGAACGCATACTCATCATCGTAGCGCGTCACGGGAGGAACCATGACGAACGCGTACTTGTCATCGTAGTGAAGGGGTTAAATTAATAACCTATATAGGAGTGTGACCCCCCTTAAGAGGAAAGGCCCATTTCTTTTTTTACTCTACTGAGGCAAGATAAAAAGTATACTGTATTCTTATACATAAAAAAGTTACTGAAAAAAGGGCACTTCTGAATCATGGAACGAAAAGGGCAGGGGTTCAAGCCCCTGTGGCTCTCCACCTCCCCTCTGCACATTCCTGTTGTTATTCACATTTTGTAAGTTAGATAAGCTATCCAAGGTGATGGGGTGGATGTTGAAGTTTTAAAAAGGTGTTTCCTTTACACATTTCTCACTCGCAACACTTTAAACTACAATGGACCGCCATCCCATAAACCCTACTTTAACTACGACAATATGAGTGCGAGTGAACGAGAGGACTTCGATCGTTACTTCAACAGTTTCAATAAGGATAATTAATCCATACAATATAGCGGCTGAATGTGAACGTTATTGTGCGAGTGATGTACATGCGTTTAGAGTATGCTTCCAAAGCTTTAGAAATATGTATTTTACCCGCTTCAACTGCGACCCGCTGCAGGCTGCAACCACGATTGACTCTGTGTTCATAAACAATTTCATGCCAAAGGATTCGCTTGCTTTCATTCCCCGAAACAATCCACGCAGTTATGGTTATAAGGGACTTTGCTAGCTCACACACATACAACAGCAGACAGGCGTATTCATAAAACATGCTCGCAATATGGGAGAAGTGGCCATAAAGATCAACGGCCCCACATTTTGGGCCAATGGATTGAGTAAAACCTCCGCACCGGAGAGAAGACGGTGTGCTCCTTCACCGGCTGCCTATGGCACGGATGTTTACGTTCTGAGTGTGGCATCATAGGTATCTTACACGGAAGACCCCCCGCTGATAGTTTGGCGTGGACCCGTACTCACGATCAATTTATAAGTTTCCATTCCACTCCCAAGATATTATGGGAACATGAGTATGATGAGTGGATGGAAACTAACGAATAGCATCGTAACGAAATAAGGGCCATCAAACGTTCAATGGTAGTGGACCCTTTCAAGTGTGATGACAGTTTGTTTTGAGGTCGTACAAACCTACTCAAACTATACTTTCCACCAACGGAGGGTGTAAAGATTCACTATTTCAATTTCTGCTCTTTACGCCCCTACGTAACGAAGAACAACCCTTATCCCGTAGGTGCCCCTGAAAAGCTCATCGGACCTGCCCTACCAACCATCAAGCAGTTCTCAGCCAATTTAAACGAGAACTATTCCAGTTTATCTTTCGTTGATGTACTTCCGCTTCAGAGGTGTTCCGCTTCAGAG
Organism: Bathynomus jamesi; assembly: GCA_023014485.1. NCBI lineage: Eukaryota > Metazoa > Arthropoda > Malacostraca > Isopoda > Cirolanidae > Bathynomus > Bathynomus jamesi. The sequence goes on from JAJOZX010000632.1 coordinate 622,943, forward strand.
GTGTTTTTACAAGTCCTAAGCTGGATCTGGCCATTGGTCATGGATACAGAATATTAACGATTTATGAGGAGTGGAAATTACAGAAACATGACATTCTTTTCACATCTTACATCGTAGTGAAGGGGTTAAATTAATAACCTATATAGGAGTGTGACCCCCCTTAAGAGGAAAGGCCCATTTCTTTTTTTACTCTACTGAGGCAAGATAAAAAGTATACTGTATTCTTATACATAAAAAAGTTACTGAAAAAAGGGCACTTCTGAATCATGGAACGAAAAGGGCAGGGGTTCAAGCCCCTGTGGCTCTCCACCTCCCCTCTGCACATTCCTGTTGTTATTCACATTTTGTAAGTTAGATAAGCTATCCAAGGTGATGGGGTGGATGTTGAAGTTTTAAAAAGGTGTTTCCTTTACACATTTCTCACTCGCAACACTTTAAACTACAATGGACCGCCATCCCATAAACCCTACTTTAACTACGACAATATGAGTGCGAGTGAACGAGAGGACTTCGATCGTTACTTCAACAGTTTCAATAAGGATAATTAATCCATACAATATAGCGGCTGAATGTGAACGTTATTGTGCGAGTGATGTACATGCGTTTAGAGTATGCTTCCAAAGCTTTAGAAATATGTATTTTACCCGCTTCAACTGCGACCCGCTGCAGGCTGCAACCACGATTGACTCTGTGTTCATAAACAATTTCATGCCAAAGGATTCGCTTGCTTTCATTCCCCGAAACAATCCACGCAGTTATGGTTATAAGGGACTTTGCTAGCTCACACACATACAACAGCAGACAGGCGTATTCATAAAACATGCTCGCAATATGGGAGAAGTGGCCATAAAGATCAACGGCCCCACATTTTGGGCCAATGGATTGAGTAAAACCTCCGCACCGGAGAGAAGACGGTGTGCTCCTTCACCGGCTGCCTATGGCACGGATGTTTACGTTCTGAGTGTGGCATCATAGGTATCTTACACGGAAGACCCCCCGCTGATAGTTTGGCGTGGACCCGTACTCACGATCAATTTATAAGTTTCCATTCCACTCCCAAGATATTATGGGAACATGAGTATGATGAGTGGATGGAAACTAACGAATAGCATCGTAACGAAATAAGGGCCATCAAACGTTCAATGGTAGTGGACCCTTTCAAGTGTGATGACAGTTTGTTTTGAGGTCGTACAAACCTACTCAAACTATACTTTCCACCAACGGAGGGTGTAAAGATTCACTATTTCAATTTCTGCTCTTTACGCCCCTACGTAACGAAGAACAACCCTTATCCCGTAGGTGCCCCTGAAAAGCTCATCGGACTGCCCTACCAACCATCAAGCAGTTCTCAGCCAATTTAAACGAGAACTATTCCAGTTTATCTTTCGTTGATGTACTTCCGCTTCAGAGGTGTTCCGCTTCAGAGGTGTTTTTACAAGTCCTAAGCTGGATCTGGCCATTGGTCATGGATACAGAATATTAACGATTTATGAGGAGTGGAAATTACAGAAACATGACATTCTTTTCACATCTTACATCGTAGTGAAGGGGTTAAATTAATAACCTATATAGGAGTGTGACCCCCCTTAAGAGGAAAGGCCCATTTCTTTTTTTACTCTACTGAGGCAAGATAAAAAGTATACTGTATTCTTATACATAAAAAAGTTACTGAAAAAAGGGCACTTCTGAATCATGGAACGAAAAGGGCAGGGGTTCAAGCCCCTGTGGCTCTCCACCTCCCCTCTGCACATTCCTGTTGTTATTCACATTTTGTAAGTTAGATAAGCTATCCAAGGTGATGGGGTGGATGTTGAAGTTTTAAAAAGGTGTTTCCTTTACACATTTCTCACTCGCAACACTTTAAACTACAATGGACCGCCATCCCATAAACCCTACTTTAACTACGACAATATGAGTGCGAGTGAACGAGAGGACTTCGATCGTTACTTCAACAGTTTCAATAAGGATAATTAATCCATACAATATAGCGGCTGAATGTGAACGTTATTGTGCGAGTGATGTACATGCGTTTAGAGTATGCTTCCAAAGCTTTAGAAATATGTATTTTACCCGCTTCAACTGCGACCCGCTGCAGGCTGCAACCACGATTGACTCTGTGTTCATAAACAATTTCATGCCAAAGGATTCGCTTGCTTTCATTCCCCGAAACAATCCACGCAGTTATGGTTATAAGGGACTTTGCTAGCTCACACACATACAACAGCAGACAGGCGTATTCATAAAACATGCTCGCAATATGGGAGAAGTGGCCATAAAGATCAACGGCCCCACATTTTGGGCCAATGGATTGAGTAAAACCTCCGCACCGGAGAGAAGACGGTGTGCTCCTTCACCGGCTGCCTATGGCACGGATGTTTACGTTCTGAGTGTGGCATCATAGGTATCTTACACGGAAGACCCCCCGCTGATAGTTTGGCGTGGACCCGTACTCACGATCAATTTATAAGTTTCCATTCCACTCCCAAGATATTATGGGAACATGAGTATGATGAGCGGATGGAAACTAACGAATAGCATCGTAACGAAATAAGGGCCATCAAACGTTCAATGGTAGTGGACCCTTTCAAGTGTGATGACAGTTTGTTTTGAGGTCGTACAAACCTACTCAAACTATACTTTCCACCAACGGAGGGTGTAAAGATTCACTATTTCAATTTCTGCTCTTTACGCCCCTACGTAACGAAGAACAACCCTTATCCCGTAGGTGCCCCTGAAAAGCTCATCGGACCTGCCCTACCAACCATCAAGCAGTTCTCAGCCAATTTAAACGAGAACTATTCCAGTTTATCTTTCGTTGATGTACTTCCGCTTCAGAGGTGTTCCGCTTCAGAGGTGTTTTTACAAGTCCTAAGCTGGATCTGGCCATTGGTCATGGATACAGAATATTAACGATTTATGAGGAGTGGAAATTACAGAAACATGACATTCTTTTCACATCTTACATCGTAGTGAAGGGGTTAAATTAAAACCTATATAGGAGTGTGACCCCCCTTAAGAGGAAAGGCCCATTTCTTTTTTTACTCTACTGAAGGCATATAAAAGTATACTGTATTCTTATACATAAAAAAGTTACTGAAAAAAGGGCACTTCTGAATCATGGAACGAAAAGGGCAGGGGTTCAAGCCCCTGTGGCTCTCCACCTCCCCTCTGCACATTCCTGTTGTTATTCACATTTTGTAAGTTAGATAAGCTATCCAAGGTGATGGGGTGGATGTTGAAGTTTTAAAAAGGTGTTTCCTTTACACATTTCTCACTCGCAACACTTTAAACTACAATGGACCGCCATCCCATAAACCCTACTTTAACTACGACAATATGAGTGCGAGTGAACGAGAGGACTTCGATCGTTACTTCAACAGTTTCAATAAGGATAATTAATCCATACAATATAGCGGCTGAATGTGAACGTTATTGTGCGAGTGATGTACATGCGTTTAGAGTATGCTTCCAAAGCTTTAGAAATATGTATTTTACCCGCTTCAACTGCGACCCGCTGCAGGCTGCAACCACGATTGACTCTGTGTTCATAAACAATTTCATGCCAAAGGATTCGCTTGCTTTCATTCCCCGAAACAATCCACGCAGTTATGGTTATAAGGGACTTTGCTAGCTCACACACATACAACAGCAGACAGGCGTATTCATAAAACATGCTCGCAATATGGGAGAAGTGGCCATAAAGATCAACGGCCCCACATTTTGGGCCAATGGATTGAGTAAAACCTCCGCACCGGAGAGAAGACGGTGTGCTCCTTCACCGGCTGCCTATGGCACGGATGTTTACGTTCTGAGTGTGGCATCATAGGTATCTTACACGGAAGACCCCCCGCTGATAGTTTGGCGTGGACCCGTACTCACGATCAATTTATAAGTTTCCATTCCACTCCCAAGATATTATGGGAACATGAGTATGATGAGTGGATGGAAACTAACGAATAGCATCGTAACGAAATAAGGGCCATCAAACGTTCAATGGTAGTGGACCCTTTCAAGTGTGATGACAGTTTGTTTTGAGGTCGTACAAACCTACTCAAACTATACTTTCCACCAACGGAGGGTGTAAAGATTCACTATTTCAATTTCTGCTCTTTACGCCCCTACGTAACGAAGAACAACCCTTATCCCGTAGGTGCCCCTGAAAAGCTCATCGGACCTGCCCTACCAACCATCAAGCAGTTCTCAGCCAATTTAAACGAGAACTATTCCAGTTTATCTTTCGTTGATGTACTTCCGCTTCAGAGGTGTTCCGCTTCAGAGGTTTTTACAAGTCCTAAGCTGGATCTGGCCATTGGTCATGGATACAGAATATTAACGATTTATGAGGAGTGGAAATTACAGAAACATGACATTCTTTTCACATCTTACATCGTAGTGAAGGGGTTAAATTAATAACCTATATAGGAGTGTGACCCCCCTTAAGAGGAAAGGCCCATTTCTTTTTTTACTCTACTGAGGCAAGATAAAAAGTATACTGTATTCTTATACATAAAAAAGTTACTGAAAAAAGGGCACTTCTGAATCATGGAACGAAAAGGGCAGGGGTTCAAGCCCCTGTGGCTCTCCACCTCCCCTCTGCACATTCCTGTTGTTATTCACATTTTGTAAGTTAGATAAGCTATCCAAGGTGATGGGGTGGATGTTGAAGTTTTAAAAAGGTGTTTCCTTTACACATTTCTCACTCGCAACACTTTAAACTACAATGGACCGCCATCCCATAAACCCTACTTTAACTACGACAATATGAGTGCGAGTGAACGAGAGGACTTCGATCGTTACTTCAACAGTTTCAATAAGGATAATTAATCCATACAATATAGCGGCTGAATGTGAACGTTATTGTGCGAGTGATGTACATGCGTTTAGAGTATGCTTCCAAAGCTTTAGAAATATGTATTTTACCCGCTTCAACTGCGACCCGCTGCAGGCTGCAACCACGATTGACTCTGTGTTCATAAACAATTTCATGCCAAAGGATTCGCTTGCTTTCATTCCCCGAAACAATCCACGCAGAGTTATGGTTATAAGGGACTTTGCTAGCTCACACACATACAACAGCAGACAGGCGTATTCATAAAACATGCTCGCAATATGGGAGAAGTGGCCATAAAGATCAACGGCCCCACATTTTGGGCCAATGGATTGAGTAAAACCTCCGCACCGGAGAGAAGACGGTGTGCTCCTTCACCGGCTGCCTATGGCACGGATGTTTACGTTCTGAGTGTGGCATCATAGGTATCTTACACGGAAGACCCCCCGCTGATAGTTTGGCGTGGACCCGTACTCACGATCAATTTATAAGTTTCCATTCCACTCCCAAGATATTATGGGAACATGAGTATGATGAGTGGATGGAAACTAACGAATAGCATCGTAACGAAATAAGGGCCATCAAACGTTCAATGGTAGTGGACCCTTTCAAGTGTGATGACAGTTTGTTTTGAGGTCGTACAAACCTACTCAAACTATACTTTCCACCAACGGAGGGTGTAAAGATTCACTATTTCAATTTCTGCTCTTTACGCCCCTACGTAACGAAGAACAACCCTTATCCCGTAGGTGCCCCTGAAAAGCTCATCGGACCTGCCCTACCAACCATCAAGCAGTTCTCAGCCAATTTAAACGAGAACTATTCCAGTTTATCTTTCGTTGATGTACTTCCGCTTCAGAGGTGTTCCGCTTCAGAGGTGTTTTTACAAGTCCTAAGCTGGATCTGGCCATTGGTCATGGATACAGAATATTAACGATTTATGAGGAGTGGAAATTACAGAAACATGACATTCTTTTCACATCTTACATCAACACCTTCTTGAAAGATAAAGTTGAAATATCAGGATACCCACGGCGTGTTGAGACCGATGATAAACTAAAAAAGACCCTTCCTCAAAACGCAGTCATTACCTTATATTATTCCTTCATCCATCCTCATTTATTATATTGCATTGCAACATGGGGGTAACTCAAAGAAATATATAAAACATTCTTTGGAAGTAATTCATAAAAAATGTCTGCGAACTCTCTCGAATATTGACAACACAGTCACACTTCCCCAATGTTTAAAGAGCTAAATATTTTAAAAGTAAATGATTTATACAAATTCAATGTTGCTGTCATTATATTCAAAGTTATCAATAAAAATCGATATACATCAGCCAGTGAAGGAGCAATCACCCACTCCCCTCAAATACACCCTCGTTATAACACCAGACTGCCCAGGGATTTTATACACAAACCTAACTATACAATAGAAACTGCAGTAATTACCATTGCTTTCAGATGTATGGAATGCAATTCCCATGCAAATCAGGCAGGCTTCATCACTAAATATATTTCGTGAATCACTAAAATAAGTCACTTCATTAGCTCCTATTGATGCATAAGTTTACTACTGCCATTTCTACCATAGTAATCAATTTTGTAATCAACTACTTAAAGTATGCTAATTTCATTAAGCACTTTTAATTTCGTAATTTATTCTTTTAATATTTTTTTATTTTCTACTAAATATATATCATTTATTTTCTACTAAATACAGTATATATCATTTATTTTCTACTAAATATATATAGTGGAGCTAGTTTTAGCCGTTTAAGGTGATAATGATTTAATTGTATGCAACGATTGATTTAGGCAATGACTGATTGCTTTATAATGATAGGCTGGGTTAATAATTTATGATGTAATACAGTATCACCGATTGGAATGAATGGCTATTTGATTAGGTCCACCATACTATTGGAAGTGACCGAAATGGCAGCGAGGTCACCAGCTTTGGTTACGGCCAAAGCAAATTAATATTAAGGTTATGAAAGACACCTTACTTTTGTAGTTTATTATGAAAATAAATCCGTTATTTTATTCACTGTGATATAACAAAGAATTGACAGTAATTAATTGGTAGTTTTACGTTATGCTTATGGCATAGGCTTAGCTAATAAGATGAAATGTTAATAGCTTAATTGACACGTAATAAATAATGTAATACTCATCGATGGTATGTAAATGGCATGCAACATAGAACATTGAATAGGCCTAGTTAATGATATAAAGAATGCACGTGCGTTTGGTACATTGAATGGAAAACATGACACTGATTAAGTAGGCTAAATGATTGCATGGATGCACATAGAATAATTGATGTGGCCTAATTATAATGGATTGAAATGCTTACACAGTATCATTTATATAAGAACATCATGTGATGTTAAATGGTTACGTCAAGAGAATATTTAACACACAATTATGACTTGAACATAATGACGGATGGTACGCGGAATAAACGGTATTGAATTGACACTTGAATTGGATGATAGGCCTACTGCGTTATTAACGGGAGTCAATGGACGCGTGATTACACACTTTGGGAGTATAGCCTACCGTTCGGCGGTAGGCTAATGTAGGTTTCTGAGGTACTTACGAATATGATGTACTTAGCTTAGGGCGATGTAAAAACTTGAAGACGGGCTGAAGACAGAACCTATTACGCAGATTCGAGCTGTCGTTGTTCGTTAAGCCTCTTGAGATGATGGATGTAGGCTTCGTGGAGACCTGAGGTGATGTTACTTCTCGAGGTGCAGGCTGTCGGCCTGGGATGCTGAATATATCTCGAGGAATGTAGAGAAACTTGAAGGCCGACCCGGCAAACCGCAGGCCCGAAGTGATTCCGGTTGGGCCTCGTTGGATTGCTTCTGCAGGTGGTCTTTAGATCTTACGTGAAGACAAATTGTAGGCCCTGAAGAAAGTAGCGGCCACGGCCCCTCGGCCAGGGGGCCGGAAAGCGGTTGGTGGACGCGCTGCTCACGTGATGACGTGCGTCCGAGTGAGTGAGTGTGAGAATGAAAAGCAAATGGAAGCTCGCTTTTATACCCTGGTGACGTAGGACTATACCAAATCGTAAGACGCTTGGTCCGCGTGTCCTTTAGTTTACAAAGGCTTCATTCGCGCCTTTCTTGGGAAGACACAGACTTTCCATTGTTTGATTGCCCACGTGTGTTCCAAACTGTTTTATGGTAGCGTGGAAAGAAAGTATGTCTGTCGATTTGTTGGTCTATTTCTTGTCGATACGCTACATATATATCATTTATTTTCTACTAAATACAGTATATATCATTTATTTTCTACTAAATATATATTAAATAATTTCATTTAAAATTATGTAACATTTTATAAACTTTACATGTATATTGTATTTACTATTATTATTGCTATTATCATTATTTTTTGTCGTCACAATTACTATTACTTGCCACTTTTACTATGTTTATGTAATAAATAAGCTGAATGCCATTAATTCTGCCAAAAAAGCCTCCATGCTTTCAAGGGTATATTTAAGTGAGAGTACTGTGAATATATTAATGTCATAACAAATATCTAAAAATTGTAAAATTCTGTCACTTGTATTCTTTTCTGAATAAAGTTTGAATCTTGAATCTTGAATCTTCAATTCTTGTCGTCCATCTCTTCATCAACACTTTCATCAATTCATGGAGGTAAGAGTTTTTATAGGTCTACGATAACTTCAAACTTTTTACGGACGCCCTCTAATCTACGTTGGATACTGCAAGAGAACCTTGTCAACTGGTTTTCATTTCGTAATTCCATGCCTTGGTGGAACCAACTCATTTCGCTCGTCTTGCTCGCTGAAGAGTAATATATATATATATATATATATATATATATATATATACTGTATATAGTTACGATAGAAGTGTTCTTCGGGAACCTTATCCTCAATACAAATATAAAGACAAGAGATACGACTCTCAAACTTTATCGGACAAACGTTTCGGGCCACTCAGCGGCCATCTTCAGTGACTACATGAAAGCATCTAAAGACAATCAAAAGTATAACTAAAGTAAATACAAATGTCGGAACAATACACCATACAAAATAAAACTTAATACAATAAGCAAATAGTTAAACATAGCTTAAAAAAAAATTATCTGGAATAGTAAGAGAATAAAACAATAAAAGTAAAACCCATTAAAAATAAAAAAAATTTAAAATTTAAAAAATTTAAAACATTTAAAAATTAAAAAAAAAGGACAAACCTGAATGGTAAGAGTTGCAAATAACAACTGGAGAGAAAAAAAAAGGGAAGGAGAAAGAACCTAAGTTACTGCATTGTACTGAAAAGGTGTTAGTTGGTTAATTAGGAAGCAAGTAATTTTATCGAAGAAAAGCTATCGTTTAATTCTGGATTTAACTTCTTGATAAAAAGGGATTCTAAAATTTTGAGATCAAGAGAATTAAAAGCAGATGACAGAATCGTAAAAGAGTCCTGGGGGCACGGATGGTCATTGGTCATGGGTCTCTGAATGATGCCGGATAGCAGAGGACTCAGGAGTGGAAAGGGGGGGAGAAGTTCGATAAGAAAAACCCAAATACTTCAAAATCCTAAGCTTTAACTGCAGGGCAGTCTGCCTTACATAGCGACTTTGGCAAGTCGCACATGTGTATAGATAAATAACAAAGGATCTCAAAAGCACGGTGAGGTGATCTTTATCGCAGAAAAAAGATTGCAAAGAATTAGGATTGGAATTGATAATTATGAATTCGCATTGAGGGAAGTGTCTGTCCAAAATAGAGTGGACATCTTTATTAAGTTGAAAAGTTAGTTGATCTAAAAAAGGAAGCTTAAGATAAACCTTCTGTTTCGGAAACGTGGCCTGAATTATTTTGGGCGAATATAAGTTATTTAAAAATTTTGAATTTAAAATCTTAATAGTCGAAGTGCAATAAAAATTATAGTTAAAAAAATCTCTTAAGATACTGCATTTCTAAATTAAATAAAGACCAACTTGAACAGAAGTGATAGGCTCCAAAAATACGACTTTTAATACTAGCCAGCTTAAAACTAAGTGGGATATTGCTAAAAAAATGAGTACCGAGTTGGGTGGTGGTTGGTTTTCTGTACACCTGTGTTGAGAAGCCTGTACTATGTTTATTTACGGTAACATCAAGAAACGAAATTTTATTCTATTGTTCTACTTCCATAGAGAATTTAATATTAAGATGCTTAGTATTAATGTAATTTAAAAATAAAGGAGCATGATCTTTATGCTTAAAAATGACAAAACAATCGTCTACATAACGTTTAAATAAAATAGGCTTAAAATCAGGCGGACAACTCCTCAGCCACTTTTCCTCATGAAAGCAAAGAAAACTATTAGCAAAAGACGGACCAAGGGGCGAACCCATTGCCATTACCTCTTGCTGGTGGAAAAGTTCTTTATTAAAAAAGAAAATGGTATCTTGGACTGATAATTTTAAAAGTTTTGAAAACAATTGTTTGCTTAATCCCAAACTGTCATTGGTGGAACCAAACAAAGAATTTATAATAATATAACAAGTTTCTAATACAGATACATTGGTAAACAAAAACTGAAAACATCAAAGAAAGTCATAAAACAATCCTTAAATTTCAACTTGGTGACACAATCAACAAACTCAAAAGAATCTCACAAAGTGAATTGACTACGTGTGAGAGGGTCTATGATTGGGACCAAAAATTTTGCGAGGTTATAACTTGGAGTATTTATGGCGGCAAGAATGGGGCGAAGCGGAACTCCAGGTTTATGGGTCTTAGGTAGGCCATAAACAACCCCTGGGTTAGTACCTGACGCAAAAAGCTTATCGTAATGGTTGATTGAAAGCCCACGACTTTTGAGAGAACGTAAAAAGTTGTTGATTTTGTCATCCAGTTTCACAATATATTTAAATGGGTCAGTCTGCAATTTCAAAAACTTGGTAGAATCAGAAAGTAAATTGTACATTTAATTTAAATAATCTTGTCTGTCTAAGAGAACAACACCTTTACCCTTATCAGGCTTACAAATAATTACATTCTTATCCCTCCGCAAGTTTGTGGGAACTTTAAAATCACTAAAACTAAAAACTGGACAAAAAACCTTAAACCTATCAAACTTATAGTAGAACTTGCCTGCTAAAAGCTTAATATCCTCCACTGGATTAGAGTGTTAAAGGAAAGAGGGAAAAAACTAATTTGATGACAAAGCTTCTCAAAACAAAAAATAACGACAGAAATCAAGCTTAAAAATGGGAAGTTTAAAATCCAATCCCAAGGATAAAATTCTCTTTTCTTCAGTAGATAAAACCTTATTGGAAAAGTTAAAAATAATTTCATCTCTATTAAGATTAAAATCAAAATTTAAACCCAACTGTTGAAGCTTAGAATTTTGACGGGTTAGGGAGGTGACATAAAATTTTGATACATACCTCGAAATACAACTTTTACTGTTTTATTCTCTTACTATTCCAGATAATTTTATTTTAAGCTATGTTTTTAACTATTTGCTTATTGTATTAAGTTTTATTTTGTATGGTGTATTGTTCCGACATTTGTATTTACTTTAGTTATACTTTTGATTGTCTTTAGATGCCTTCATGTAGTCACTGAAGATGGCCCCTGAGTGGACCGAAACGTTTGGCCGATAAATGTTGAGAGAGTCGTATCTCTTCTTTATATTCCTATTGAGGATAAGGTTCCCGAAGAACACTTCTATCGTAACTACTCTTCGTAAAAGATACAATGAAGACACTGCGACGATTCCGTGCCCTCGAAAGGGTTTCCAAGAAGTTGGAGAAGGCAAAATTGGACACTCCTTTCTTGACAATGTGTAAAGTTTACAGTTATGTACCCCAATTTATTCGTTTCAAACTATATAAAAAATCGTTGATGCACAGTGAACTTTATCGTTCTTGGACTAGTAAACTTCTTTCCCTCGAGTTAGACTCAAAACGTAAACTTGTTTTAAAATTGGGTAATAAATTGCTCACGTTGTCACAACATTTGAAGTCTCATTGTCATTTTTTTATTTAATTATTTTAAATAGTTGTATCTCGAGATATGTGTCAAAATTTTATGTCACCTCACTAACCCGTCAAAATTCTAAGCTTCAGCAGTTGGGTTTAAATTTTGATCTTAATCTTAACAGAGATGAAATTATTTCTAATTTTTCCAATAAGGTTTTATCTACTGAAGAAAAGAGAATTTTATCCTTGGGATTGGATTTTAAACTTCCCATTTTTAAGCTTGATTTCTGTCGTTATTTTTTATGTTTTGAGAAGCTTTGTCATCAAATTAGTCTTTTTCCCGCTTTCATTCAACACTCTAATCCAGTGGAGGATATTAAGCTTTCAGCAGGCAAGTTCTACTATAAGTTTGATAGGTTTAAGGTTTTTTGTCCAGTTTTTAGTTTTAGTGATTTTAAAGTTCTCACAAACTTGCGGAGGGATAAGAATGTAATTATTTGTAAGCCTGATAAGGGTAAAGGTGTTGTTCTCTTAGACAGACAAGATTATTTAAATAAAATGTATAATGTACTTTCTGATTCTACCAAGTTTTTGAAACTGCAGACTGATCCATTTAAATATACTGTGAAACTGGATAACAAAATCAACAACTTTTTACGTTCTCTCAAAAGTCGTGGGCTTTTAATCAACCATTACGATAAGCTTTTTGCTTCAGGTACTAACCCAGGGGTTGTTTATGGCCTACCTAAGACCCATAAACCTGGAGTTCCGCTTCGACCCGTTCTTGCAGCCATAAATACTCCAAGTTATAACCTCGCAAAATTTTTGGTCCAATCATAGACCCTCTCACACGTAGTCATTTCACTTTGTGAGATTCTTTTGAGTTTGTTGATTGTGTCACAAAGTTGAAATTTAAGGATTGTTTTATGACTTCCTTTGATGTTCAGTTTTTGTTTACCAATGTATCTGTATTAGAAACTTGTGATATTATTATAAATTCTTTGTTTGGTTCCACCAATGACATTTTGGGATTAAGCAAACAATTGTTTTCAAAACTTTTAAAATTATCAGTCCAAGATACCATTTTCTTTTTTAATAAAGAACTTTTCCACCAGCACGAGGGAATGGCAATGGGTTCGCCCCTTGGTCCGTCTTTTGCTAAAAGTTTTCTTTGCTTTCATGAGGAAAAGTGGCTGAGGAGTTGTCCACCTGATTTTAAACCTATTTTATTTAAACGTTATGTAGACGATTGTTTTGTCATTTTTAATCATAAAGATCATGCTCCTTTATTTTTAAATTACATTAATACTAAGCATCTTAATATTAAATTGGCTATGGAAGTAGAACAATAGAATAAAATTTCGTTTCTTGATGTTACCGTAAATAAACATAGTACAGGCTTCTCAACACAGGTGTACAGAAAACCAACCACCACCCAACTCGGTACTCATTTTTTTAGCAATATCCCACTTAGTTTTAAGCTGGCTAGTATTAAAAGTCGTATTTTTAGAGCCTATCACCTCTGTTCAAGTTGGTCTTTATTTAATTTAGAAATGCAGTATCTTAAGAGATTTCGTAACTATAATTTTTATTGCACTTCAACTATTGAGATTTTAATTTCAAAATTTTTAAATAACTTATATTCGCCCAAAATAATTCAGTCAACGGTTCCGAAACAGAAGGTTTATCTTAAGCTTCCTTTTTTAGATCAACTAACTTTTCAACTTAATAAAGATGTCCACTCTATTTTGGACAGACACCTCCCTCAATGCATGCGAATTCATAATTATCAATTCCAATCCTAATTCTTTGCAATCGTTTTTCCGCCATAAAGATCACCTCCGGGTGCTTTTGAGATCCTTTGTTATTTATCTATACACATGTGCGACCTGCCAAAGTCGCTATGTAAGGCAGACTGCCCTGCAGTTAAAGCTTAGGATTTTGAAGCATTTGGGTTTTTCTTATCGAACTTCTCGCCCTCCTTCCACTCCTGAATCCTCTGCTATCCGGCATCATTCAGAGACCCATGACCACCCGTGCCCCCAGGACTCTTTTACGATTCTGTCGTCCGCTTTTAATTCTCTTGACCTCAAAATTTTAGAATCCCTTTTTATCAAGAAGTTAAATCCAGAATTAAACGAGAGCCTTTCCTCGATAAAATTACTTGCTTCCTAATCAACCAACCAACATCTTTAGTTGTCATCAAATGTCACATTTAATGGCAAGTCATCCAAAAACAAGCTTTTTCCGAACGGTGTCCCTCAAAGGCTCTGTTCTCTCACCAACACTCTTCAACTTATACATGCATGACATTCCAACACTCATAGATAACAAGCTTACCTTATCATCATATGCAGATGACATCACTCTAACATCCACCCGCAACAACATCGACACCGCTACAAATAACCTACAAACATACATAAACAGTATACAAGACTGGCTCACACACAATAGACTCAAAGTAGCGCCCACAAAATCAACCATCACCTTGCTTACAAGCAACACAAAAGAACACCAGGTAATTCCACAGCTTACACTAAACAACATCAACATTCCACACACTCACAGGACCAAACCACATTCAGGACATTAAAAACAAATGTACGTCAAGACTTAACATGCTTAGGGTACTAACAGGCACAAACTTTGGACACCAGCAGGAAACAACATCACTCATATACAAACAGTATATTCGCTCAGTTATGGATTATGCTAGCCCATGCTGGGCACCCATTATCTCAAACACACACATAAACACCTTACAGACAATACAAAACAACGCACTTCGTATCATTACAGGATGCACTCAAACAACACCAATAGAACACCTGCACACAAAAACCAAAATACTGAAAGTTAGGGAACATTTAGACATGAGGGGAACACAATTCATGGCAGCAGCGACAACTAACCCACAACACCCTTGCCACTACATGTACAATCATGCACCAACACCTCGCACCATTAAGGTAACACCAGAGAGACATTATAACCAAATACTCCATTCCATACCACGCCCCACAGACATCACACAGTACAGAAAACACATACACACACACCTAACCCACAAAGCACTGACACGACTCGGTCCGAATGCTGTCCTAGGTGCGAAGCCGCCACCCATTAACAAGTCAGAGATCAGCCTGAGCAGATCGGATCGAGTTAACTTAGCACGATTCCGATGTGGACATCACCCCAGCTTACGGACATATAAACACAGACTAGACAACTCCATAGACGACACCTGCCACCTGTGCCAGGACACACCACAAACAATTGAACACATTATGACAGACTGTACCGCTCTAACACAACAACGAACACAACACAACATCACTAGTGCGCTGAACCTCTGGTCCACTCCGGAGAGGGCGATCGGTTACCTGCGTGCCGCCGGCTTGCTCGATCAGGGTGGGCTGATCGGCTAAGCAACAACAACAACTAACACCTTTTCAATACAACGCAGTAACTTAGGTTCTTTCTCCTTCCCTTTTTTTTCTCTCCAGTTGTTATATGTAATTCCTCCCATTCAGGTTTGTCCCGTTTTTTTTAATTTTTAAATGTTTTAAATTTTTTAAATTTTAAAATTTTCTATCTTTAATGGGTTTTACTTTTTTTGTTTTATTCTCTTACTATTCCAGATAATTTTTTTTTAAGCTATGTTTTTAACTATTTGCTATAAGTTTTATTTTGTATGGTGTATTGTTCCGACATTTGTATTTACTTTAGTTATACTTTTGATTGTCTTTAGATGCTTTCATGTAGTCACTGAAGATGGCCCCTGAGTGGACCGAAACGTTTGGCTGATAAATTATATATATATGCGCCTCGGTAGTGTAGTGGTCAGCGTCGCTGACTACGAATCCATCGGCCCCGAATCGAAACCCAGTGACGGCACGCTGCGCGCAACAAAACCCAGCTGTTCATCCTTCCACACAATAAAAAAAAATTGGTTGGTAGATAAATGGTGTAGGGTATTAGGTTTTTTCAAGAAGATAATAATGTCTAATAAGAAATTAGTTTTGTTTATGAAAATCTAATAATTCTTTGTTTAATAAAGAAGAAAATAATGTTTAATAAGAAATTAATAATGGTTTGTTTGAAATTAAGAATGTAAAGTGCTAGTTTGCAACACCTGAAACGGGCCGAGAGAAACAGTGAAATGCCCAATTCAGTCTTTGGGCGGGATGTGACTTGGTTAGGTGGTTTTTCGTAATAGAATGTTATTATTTATTTACAGTATTAATTAGGTCTCTCTCCGCAATTAAATGTTAACGCTAATTCCGCACTCGCTTTACTCCGTTGGTCCAATTGTTTCAGTATAAATAAAAAGTCAGTAAATAGTAAATAGAAGTGTGTAATTATCCCTGGTTCCTTTGTTTTGTTCGAAAGTTTAATGACCCACTGGCTCAAGCGGACTACTATAGTGAACCCCATTTTACGAAACCTCTTTTACAATTTTTTATTAGTTACGTTACTTCATTCAATTTCTCTTTATCTTTTACCATTCTCTTTACACTCGCTTCGCTGTACTATATAAAAACGGGTAGCACGTGACCGAGACGAGGCGTCATTGTAATTTGAACCACGCAAAGAGATCGGGATAATTATACACTTAATTACACTTTACTGACCTTTTTATTTATTCCGAAAACACTTTAGACAAACGGGTAATGCGAGGGGAGAATTAGCGTTAGCATTTTAGCCGGAGAGAGACACAAAAGAACATTATAAATTTACAAAAACATCGTAATACATAAAAACACCTTTTAGCCCAACGGCCGTCCAATGACTCAGGCATTTCTGCCCAGCCTCCGCTTGGGCAGATTCTTAGTGTTGCCAACTTGTATTTTTATATTTTTAATTTCACAAACCATTTTTAATTTCTTATTTAACAAACTTAACTGAACATTATTAAATTCTTATAAACAAACATTTAATTATTAATTAGACATTACTACACTACCCGCGTCCGTATAAAGACAGAGAAAACGAGTGATAATAGTAAGAAAAGGTAAAAGATAATGAAAAGAAAGCGAAGAGTAGAAGGAATGTGTTTTTTAAATCTCGACAATAGCTACCCTGGGTAGCCTAGTGGTTAAGACGCTGGTCTGCTGGTGGGGTATGGTTCCGATTCCAAATTAAACTGTAGGTCTAAGGTGGAGTGTCAAGCTTGACCTTCGTCACAATGAACGGAAGCTAAACAAGGTTAAGTAAGGTTATATATATATATACACACACACACACACACACACACCTCGTTGATGTTCCATGTGTTGGTCTCTTTTCACACGAAGGTCAAGCTGGTGGCCCGCCTCTAGGCCTGGCTTGGTGGAGGATCGAGTTGCTTTCTTGTGCTCTCCACCGCACATAGCCAGGTACACCCGGCTCATCTGGTACCGTCTTAAGCCAGGCATCTAGTCTTCTCTTGAAGACTTCAACTTTGGCCCTGTAACATTTCTGAGATCCTTTGGAAGCTGATTAAAAAGTCTTGGCCTCCCTCACAACCAAACTATTTTCCTTGTGTTGAAGAGGCCCCTTGTCGGGCCTTTAATTTGGGAACACTACACACTCTGCCTTTCCTATTTTCTAGTGTTGTTTGAATAGTAATTGTGTTTAGTTTGAGGTTTGGTACCAGTTTTTCGATCATTTTCCATGTGTACATTATGGTGTACCTCTCTCTTCTTCTTTCCAGGGAGTACAGATTTAGCTTACCTGTTTACCGCCTACCTGTTCTGGTAGCTTCTTGCCCGGAAGCGGTTTGGCTCGGGAGTTTCCAGCTGTGTCAACCGCATGCGTTGCATGACATTTAGCAGCCGTATCGTGTCTGCAATGTTGAAAAAAAAATTTGTTCGCTTTTTGTGTTCCTATTGTTATTCCTATTGTTAGTGTTATTCCTATTGTCCTTTAAACTTTGTCCTTTGTCCTTTGGGTTCGTCGAGAGATGTTGATAATAACATTTTTTTCCGTATTTGCAGGTTCCATATTTGCATAAGTCCTGCAGATGTCCGGGTGGTAGTATCTGCATCTGTCTCCGAATTTACAATGACCATTATTATTGAAGAAATTGCATATTGGGGGATGTTCATCTATACATTGTCCTCTTTTACATCTGCAATTATCTTTTATATACTGTAATATAATATAATAATTACTGTAATATACTGTAATATAATATAATTCCTTCCCCATATTTACTAGGAGCCTTTGTTTTTTTGCTCCTTATGGGGGAATAGTTTCACTCCGTTTTCTTGATTGCACGCTTGTCTTTTCCTATTTGTGCTATTTGTGCTATTTGTGCTAATGGCCTTCGTTGCCTTTATACTATCTGTTATCTTTATACTATCTGTTGACTGTATGGTTTTGGCCTCGTTGAGTGACGGCATTTGATTTATTTCTACTTCGCCTTTCTTCGTTTCTACTGTTTTCCTCTGTTCTTTATTCACACTTTACTCTTTCCATCGTTATATATATATATATATATAGTTACGATAGAAGTGTTCTTCGGGAACCTTATCCTCAATAGGAATATAAAGACAAGAGATACGACTCTCAACTTTTATCGGCTAAACGTTTCGATCCACTCAGGGGCCATCTTCAGTGACTACATGAAAGCATCTGAAGACAATCAAAAGTATAACTAAAGTAAATACAAATGTCAGAAAAATACACTATACAAAACAAAACCTAATACAATAAGCAAATAGTTAAAAAAAATAGCTTAAAAAAAATTATCTGGAATAGTAAGAGGATAAAGCAACAAAAGTAAAACCCATTAAAATAAAACAAAAAACTAAAAAATTTAAAAAATTTAAAAAGGACAAACCTGAATGATAAGAGTTGCAAATAACAACTGGATAGAAAAAAGGAAAGGAGAAAGAACCTAAGTTAGTGCGTTTTATTGAAAAGGTGTTGGTTGATTAGGAAGCAAGTAATTTTATCGAGGAAAGGCTATCGTTTAATTCTGGATTTAACTTCTTGATAAAAAGGGATTCTAAAATTTTGAAATCAAGAGAATTAAAAGCAGACGACAGAATCGTAAAAAGAGTCCTCGGGGCACGGGTGGTCATGGGTCTCTGAATGATGCCGGATAGCAGAGGATTCAGGAGTGGAAAGAGTTTTTTGTTTTATTTTTAATGGGTTTTACTTTTATTGTTTTATTCTCTTACTATTCCAGATAATTTTTTTTAAGCTATTTTTTTAACTATTTGCTTATTGTATTAGGTTTTATTTTGTATAGTGTATTTTTCCGACATTTGTATTTACTTTACTTATACTTTTGATTGTCTTTAGATGCTTTCATGAAGTCACTGAAGATGGCCCCTGAGTGGACCGAAACGTTTGGCCGATAAATGTTGAGAGTCGTATCTCTTGTCTTTATATTCCTATTGATTATACAGTGTATATAAAGGGTGATCCAGAGAAATGGGACCCAAAAGAAACATCTGTAACTCTTAAAGTATAAGTCCTTTTATAAAATCATACGCATCATTCGAAAGAGGATAGTTACAAGTTTGTACAGGATTGTATAGGTTTTGAAAATACAAGACAAGATAAGATACAAAACAAAATAAAAGTGTTAGTTAAAACTAACCCTTCAAGATGACTGCATGGACTGTGGAACAGCTGCGTTTCATAACTGAGCAATATTATGAGCATGGAAGAAGTGTAGTTTCAGCTCAAAGATCTTTCAAGACAAATTTTCAGATGTCAAAATCACCCTCTAAGAGCTGAAACTACATTTCTTCCATGCTCATAATATTGCTCAGTTATGAAACGCAGCTGTTCCAGAGTCCATGCAGTCATCTTGAAGGGTTAGTTTTAACTAACACTTTTATTTTGTTTTGTATCTTATCTTGTCTTGTATTGTCAAAACCTATACAATCCTGTACAAACTTGTAACTATCCTCTTTCGAATGATGCGTATGATTTTATAAAAGGACTTATACTTTAAGAGTTACAGGGGTTTCTTTTGGGTCCCATTTCTCTGGATCACCCTTTATATATATATATATTTATATATATATATATGAACCAAGATTTTTATATCAGGCGATTTTATATATATGGTTCCGCCTTGAAAATATTACATCATTAAAAGAAAAATAGTTGCAGTAGGAGGAAAAAGAATATATTATGCAAATCAATAATGAGTTGATGGTTAACAATCACTTCATTAATCATTTAAATATCATTCATTTCTCATACCAACAGCGCTTGGTCGAATCCAAATATAATATACTGTGTGCATATATATATATATATATATATATATATATATATATATATATATATATATACACGTGTGTGTGTGTGTGTGTGTGTATAGATTTAATAATTCCCTCATGCCGTTTACACATTGCACCTGTATTGCTCGAAAAAGAGGAAGGAGAGAAAGATTAACATTATTCCCATGTTACGTGTGAGAGATTGAAGCCATGAAAATATGACACCACGCTTCATCACAGGAAGGAAAGGGATATATATATATATATATATATATATATATATATATATATATATATATATATATATATATTCGAGTATGTAAATTTTTGTCCTATAATATTTAATGTTCATGCGTGATAATTCCTCTTTACTTGAGGCGATTTTACCAGATTTATCATATATTTATAGATCGTTTCACTGTTGTGAATTATTTGGCATCTATTTCCCAAATACTGTGTACGATTTCATAGATGTGAAGCTGTGATGACAGGCAATTTAGATAGAAGTCAGGCATGGTCACATAGGCCTATAAATAATATGCCAAACACTTTCGTAACATTATATATATATATATATATATACTATACACGTTTCTAGTGTCATATAACAAATAATTGAACTAAACGTTCATTTCTTTTTTATAGCGTATTTCACGAGAGAGACTTTTCATGAACATGTCTGAACAGCTTGTCGTTTTGGTCTTCTTCGCGTTGATGCGATTATTTCAAAATAAGATGTTGATTCCGGTCGTGGATTCAATGGCGAGTTTATTATTCTTTTCACGCCGTATTTATGCGTTCATTCGCCTTTATGGCAGATCCACACAGTCGCCATGGAAACAAGTATATAAAAGCCGTGAAACCAAATTCTCATTCATTTTGGAGTACACAAAATAATATCAATGACAACACGCAACACCATATAGGGTGGTTCAAAAGGCCCTATCTATTTTGCTGAAATAATAGTATTTTAGGATAAAAATGTAGTAACATAATTAGATGTATATTTATTTATAAAGCTTAGAGGTCTACGATTCGACGTGAGCACCATCAGTGTCTCTATAAATCTCAAATTATTTCCACTGCAGTGCGGAACACTTTAGCGACTGCCGCGACAATGCGCTTCGCAGATCCTGCAGTCCTTTTGCTCTTGTTTGGTAAACCTCAGACTTTATAAAGCCCCACGCAAAGAAGTCTAATATTGTTAAATCCGGAGATCATGCTGCCCAGGGCCTGTTTCCATCACGTCTAATCCAGCGATTTGGTAAGAGCTCATCAAGATACGTCCGAACGATGTTTGCATAGTGACATGGAGCGCCATTTTGTTGAAAGACAACTGTGTCGAGAATGCCATCTGAACGAAGCTGTGGTTCAAGAAATTGCTGAAGCATTTCACGATAAATTGGCCCTGTTACCGTAGCTTCTGCAAAGAAAAAAGGTCCGTAAATCTTCGATCTTGTCATACCCAACCAGACATTAACTTCAGGAGAATCTCTCTCCTATTCGTAGAATTCGGTTGGTTTTTTACTAGCCCACATACGGCAATTATGTCGATTAACCTTTCCGCATGTGTGGAATGTCACCTCATCGCTGAAGAGAATGTGGTTTAATAAGTTTTCCGTATGAATTTTTTTCAATCAATTCTGGGCACATGGCTGCTCGTCTTGGATAATTCTTTTCGTGTAACTCATGTAGCACTTGAATATAGTAACTTTTCTTTTTAATGTTGATTTTAAAATCCTTCGAACAGTCGTTTCTGGTATGCTCAGTCTACGTGATGTTGTGCAAGTTGACATTCTAGGATTTGTTTCAAAGGCATCTCTTCCCAATTCAACATTTTCTTGAGAGGTACCTGGAAGTTTAGCTCTTTGTCTCATCATGAACAGATCCTGTTCTTTTAAGTTTATTGACCAGCTCGCAAATTGTTTTGTCTGTAGGTCCTGGTTTGTGAAATCATCTTTCAAATTTTTATCGAATTTCTTTGCATTTCTTCCCTTGGATACGTTGTGTTACTACCATCATACGTTCTTGTACATCTATCATCATCTATGGCCTGTAGAAAATAAAATAGCAATATCATTATATCAGCAAAATAGAAAGGGTATATACAAACCTCTCTGAGTATATGTTAACGTCTTATGGCCGAGTAGGTAACCTGGCAGCTCGCGAAATTTGAATCTTCATTGGCATAGGTTCGAATCTCACCGAAGTAAGATAAATTTGTTCGTAATGTATTTAATCTTAAAACTTAAGTTGCTGTTAGTATGTTATTCCTGATTAACGTAAAATTGGCATCTAATTACTAGATTAATGAAAGTAAACTGAAATGGTATTTAATTTATTTTCCTCCAATAGATGATCCCACCGGCTTTAGCCAATGCCGATGCCGATTCATTGCCTTGATTTAAAAAATCAATTCCCTTCATAAATTTTATAAATTTTACTAATCTAATGTGAAAACTTTCAATTTTCATATTTTTAAATTACAAATTTGTTCTAGCTCACTCCACAATATAGAATATCAGAATTTGTTACTCATATAGTGGGCCTATTGTTAGCCGAATGAGGTGATGCTGATTAATTTGGTGCTAATGATTAATTGATATAATGATCGATTGTTAATGACAGGCTGGGTCAACAATTTATGATGTCCTACAGTATCACCGGTTGAAAGTGGCTAATGGAGTAGGCCTACTATAATATTTCTGAGTGATACGAATTGCTTCGAGGTCACCAGCTTGGATTACACCCAAGCAAATATTGTTAAGGTTATAAAAAGCACCTTATTGTTTTGTATTTAATTAAGAAAATAAATCTATTATTTGTTCACAGTGAATAACAAATGATTGACAGTAATTATAGTGAATAACAATTATTTAACGGCCTTTATATTATGCTAAGATGACATGAAGCTGAGCCAATAAGAGAAATGGTTAAGAGCTTAATTGTCAAGTAAGACATTCATTTATGGTAGGCTAATGGCATGCAAAAATGGAACATTGAATGGGCCTAGTAATGACAAAGAATGCACGTGCGTTTAGTACACTGTAAATAGATTGACCTTCACTTAGGTAGGCTAGAGTTACGCATAAATGGAACATTGAATGGGCCTAGTAATGATAGCGGGATTATACAGTATACGATTACGGTATTGGAATGACACTTGGATTAGGAAATAGGCCTAGTGTGGGTTTGTATTAAAGAATTAGTCTGATGCACAATCAAATATTGTAATGACACTTGGATTAGGAAATAGGCCTACTGCGTTTCAACAAGAGTTAGTTTGAACGATTTGTAAAACACTTTACGTTTAAAGCCTACGCTTCTGCGGTACACTGATGTAGGCTTTGCGTTATTGTTTAAGAAAAGAGACAGAGCTTACCGACCACGGGTGATACCTATAGGTTGATGAGTTACTTGGAGGTTGGCCTATTGAACTGTAGACCCGAGGTGTTCTCGAGGATGATTGGTAACCGGTTGAGGTGTGGTGAAGAGGCCAATGGAAACGCCTACTGCGGTAGTGTTGTTTGTTTCAGGAAGGATTTATAGCTTACGTCAAGTGATGCTTCGTGTAGAGTTGAGATGATGCTTGAGGGACTGAAGCCGGCTGAAGTCGAAACGGCGCTGGGCTTCGAAGAAGTGCTTCTGCAGGCTGACGGCGGAAGATTTTACTTGACGATAGATCGAAAGCCTTGAAGGAACAGCAGGCCGCTCCTCCGGCGGGAAGCCGGAGGGCGATTCATGTGACAAGTTGTGCTACGGACGTAGGAGAAACGTGACACGTGACGAGAAATGCGAGCGAGTGAGAATGTGTATCAGTGGAATCTCGCTTATATATCTTCTGTGACGCGGACTTTCCCGCCATATCTTGAGACGCCTTCTACGCGTCCTTTAGTTGTTAAGGGCTTGCTTTCGCAGGCCTTTTGGGACAAAACAGACGTTCTCATTGTTTCTGATTCCTTGACCACGTGTGTCTTCTAAGAATGTTTGATGATGGCGTGGAAGAAGGAATTTGTTTGTCTACTTGTTAGTCTATTTCTTGTCGGTCCTCTACACCAGTGGTCTCCAAACTTTTTTGATCACGCACTCTTTAATCAGCAAAAATAAATAACACGCACCCCTAATGAACATGAAGATTATATATATATATATAATATATATATATATATATATATATATATATATATATATAATATATATATATATATATATATATATATATATATATATCCTTTCATTATTTACTAGTAAGTTAATAGTATACAACAGAAATACGATAGGGTGAAGATATACTTACCAATATAATTTAATGAGAATGTGGCTGACTGTGCTTCATAATTTCTGAAAATCTTGGTTTGACACTTTGTGATACAGCGATTCGAAGGTCCGGTTCCAAGTTCAGTTTATTTGGATTCTTGGTTTTAATATCTATCATAGCAGAAAAAGACACCTCACACAGATATGCTGCGCTTACTAAATCTGGGTACTCATTTTTTAATCCAATCCACCATTTGTGCACAGTTTCCTGTTGAAATTCGGTTCGTAAACTTGTATCTTCCCTGATGTCAATCAACTGTTATTTTACAAAATAATGCGGCGATCTCGAATTGTGATATTTAGTTTGCTAAATTTTAATCGCAAGTAAGCGATATCGCAGATACTATCTCGCAAATTCCTAGGAATGACTGTGTGTTAGCGAATATTTTCTTTCTCGGTCTTCTTGAAATTCAAAAACTTTCTATGAAAAAACAATGATAAATCAGAATCATCAAATTTTCTTCGCGCACCCCCTAGATCGGCAGGCGCACCCCACTTTGGAGACCGCTGCTCTACACTCATATACCGTAGCTAAAATGATAAATAGTTTTATTACTCAGTAAAATATAAAATAATTTTAGTTTAGTTTTGTTATACTGTATAATATATATATATATATATATATATATATATATACGAGGGGCGGTCAGAAAGTAAGTTTACACGGCGTATAATTTCGTAACTAAAGGACCTACATTGATTATGTTTGTATCAGGTGAATTCGTTAATCATTGTTGGCAACACTGCACATCGATTCGGCTGCCATCTACCGTACATTGGTTATACGAGTCAGTTGAACATGCCGGCTCGACTGGAACAGTGCCCTGCCCTACGGAGCAGTCCAGGACGTTTACGTTTAATGGTCGCTCGTAAACGTTCCAGTGTTGAACAATATGCAGCTGCATTGATTGTTGTGCCTTTTTGCATGAAGTCTGCGAGCAAACCGCCTTTGTGGTCCCAAAGCACGGTAACCATCACTTTGCCAGCGGACCTCACAATCTTGAACTTCTTTGGTCACGGGGACCCAGGGTGTTTCCATTCCATGCTGGCACGTTTTGTTTCCGAAGTACGGTGATGAACTCATGTCTCGTCTCCTGTGACAATGCGCTCGAGAAATTCTTGACCACTGACAGACTCGGAATATCGTTGCAGAAATGACAGGGTACTGTTCCAGTCGAGCCGCCATGTTCAACTGATTCATATAACCAATGTACGGTAGATGGCAGCCGAATCGACGTGCAGTATTGTCAACAATGATTAACGAATTCACCTGATACAAACATAATCAATGTAGGTCCTTTAGTTACGAACTTATACGCCGTGTAAACTTATTTTCTGACCGCCCCTCGTATATAGATGTTTTATATATATTTATATACTATTACATTTTTAAAATATGCTATATGCATAAATTGTATAGAATCTAATCACTTTAAAGTTGTAGATCTTCGTTTGTCAATTGTAATTATATTACAGCGTTTATTATGACGTCATATTTCGGTTTAATTTTTTTCTCTTATGACTACACATGCAGTCCCGTTCCTGCAGCGATAGAATAAAGTCATCCCTTTCCTCAGTTTTCCTATTCCAAAGTTGCCAACGAGTATGGGATGGTGGTAATAATGGTGATGTATATTAATCTGCTGTCTAC
Organism: Bathynomus jamesi; assembly: GCA_023014485.1. Lineage (NCBI taxonomy): Eukaryota > Metazoa > Arthropoda > Malacostraca > Isopoda > Cirolanidae > Bathynomus > Bathynomus jamesi. The sequence goes on from JAJOZX010000632.1 coordinate 648,936, forward strand.
GTCCACCGGCGTTTAAGTTTAACGGTAACCTCATTACAACAAGTTTCATAAATTGAATACCAATATTTAAAGTAATTGGTTTTCCTTATATTGAAGGTATTTTCTTTCTTCAACAATGTAAATAACAAAATTTTTCATTAAAATTTCAAGGCCGTGGTGGCCTGTTTGAATAAAAATATGGATCTACAATTTGGGTTTAGAAAATTATTAAAATATTTAAAATAAAGTCAATATAATATATTAAGATGGTTTGGATCACCTGAAGATCAGGGCCCCCAGCCTTCGTTAGTTAGCTTTATAAGGCTAACTAACGAAACTATCACGACCTAACCTAACCACTCGTCAAGGGCGTACAATTGATCTAACGATTGATTAGGTTAGGTCGTGATATTTTCGTTAGTTAGCCTTATAAGGCTAACTAAAGAAGGCTCGGGGCCCTGATCTTCAGGTGATCCGATGGATTAATATAAAAATTATGGTGCTTTCCTGTTAACGGGAATACCCAACCGCCCGCCACCAAACTGTGTATGTATTTTTGCTCTCGTCATTTTCGTTTAAACTAACGAAAATATCACAACTTAACCTAACCAATCATCAAGGGCGTACAGTTGACCTAACCGGGCATTCAATTGACCTAACCGGGCATTGAATTAACCTAACAGATTAATATAACGGAAAATGCCCGGTTAGGTCAACTGTACTCCTTTGATAATTGGTTAGGTTAAGTTGATATTTTCGTTAGGTTAAACGAAAATGACGAGAGCAAAAATACATCATAAACAGTTTGGTAGTCCCGATAATACGTAAGTACCGAATTTATTGATCATTTAACACTTTGACTGCCAAGGCAGTTGAGCAAAATCGGTTAATATGTAAGCGATAATCAGTTAGTAGGGGGCCAAAATGTCTGTCATCTAAAATCGCAGAAAAAACGTCGCTGCTTTCGGTATGTTGTCGCCACATGAATTCCGCAAGATACGAATCCAGATGATGGCAGGCGGTTGGGTATTCCCGTTAACAGGAAAGCACCAAAATTATAAAGTACAACTTAATATATAATTATTATTAATACAGAGTAGGAAATTACAATAATTTATAATATTTAAAGATTAGCTAGTTAGGGAAAATGTAAATTTGTGGGTAACAACTTATTGAGCCTTGCATTTTTCATGAATGTAAAATATTTTTATACAATTACACTTTCAAATGAGTATAAGTTATACATAGTGTGTTTTGTATGTTCATTTTTTTTTTTTAAATATAGACTTTGTTTTGTAATGAAAGTTTTAAAATTTCAAAGAATCGGTAAGAAAATCGGATGAATTTTTTTAATATTTTGGTAACGACGGATGAGAGAGAGCACAAAATCCTACAAATGCGTAGTATTAGATTACGCGCGTAGTATTAGAAATAAATTAAATGAATTTAAGGCAGTAATTTATTCCGGCAACTATGATATAGTTGCTATCACTGAAACTTGGTTAAATACCGTGACTCGGGACTTGTTGGGGGAACTTGAGATACCGGGTTTTAAACTCTTTACTAATGATAGGTTACATAGATTTGGAGGCGGCGTTTTGCTGTACATTCGTAATTCCCTAAGGGCTATCGAGGTTAAGTTAGATTTTCCGGCAGCAATTAATGCGATCTGTGTTGAAGTTAGGGCGCGTAGTATTAGTATTAGTTTTATTTTTTTTGTTGTTTATAGACCTCCCGTTCAACCTCTCGATATAGATACTAGATTTTACTCACTTCTTGGTAATTTTATTGACAATCGGAATAGTATAATTGTCGGAGACTTTAACTGCCCTAATGTTAATTACGAGAATTTTACGGGTAATGAAGAGGGTTTGAGATTGGTTGAGTTTATGGACGATAACTTTTTACGACAGATAGTTACCGAACCAACGCGCGGTGATAATATTTTAGATTTGGTGATGACGAACGGCGAGAATATAGTCAAAGGTTTAGAAGTAGGCGAGAGTTTAGGATGTAGCGATCATCAAATTCTTAGGTTTAAGTTACTGATAGAAAACACCCAGGATAGTAACGTAATAGAAGTCCCTGATTTTCGTAGGGCTAATTTTGATAGTTTCGCGGATATGATGAGAGTAGTGGACTGGGATAACTTATTTATGGGTAATGACACAAATTTGCGTTGGGTGGCGTTTAAAGAAAGTTTTAGGAATATTGAAAGGGAGTTTATTCCTCGTAGGCCCAAGCGCGCTAGTAATCGTGGTAGACCGAAGTGGTGGAGTAGGGAAATAGGAGAGTTTATAAACGAGCGTAATAGAGCGTATAGACTTAGTAAGCGTAATGGCCAGGTAGCTAACTTTAATAGATATATCGAGCTTAGACGTCAGGTTAAAAGATCAGTTAGGAATGCTAAGCGTAATTTAGAGATACTTATAGCTGCGGATAGTAAACATAATCCAAAAAAGTTTTTTGAATACGTTAATAATCGTAAGCCGGCAAAAAATAACATAGGCCCTCTAGTGGATGTTAATGGCGCTTTGGTTTCTGACGCTCAGGCGATGGCGGGTATTTTCAATAACTTTTTTGCGACAGTTTTTACCGTAGAAGACGTAAATAATGTCCCCGACGTGGATGATATCGTTCCATTTAGTAGCGAGACTATTTTGGATGAAATAACTGTTTACGAGGCTGAGATTGCGCATTATATCGATAGGCTAAAAGTTAGCAAGGCTCCAGGCCCTGACGCTTTTTATCCCAGACATTTGAAAGATTTGAAAGAAGTTATCGTAGGCCCCTTAACGAAGATCTTTAATCAGTCACTCGAAACGGGGATTATTCCTGAAGACTTTAAATTAGCTAACGTCACGCCTATTTTTAAAAAAGGCGACCGCGCGGTAGCTAGCAATTATAGGCCCATTAGCTTAACGTCAATTGTCGGTAAACTTTTGGAATCCGTAGTTAGGGATCGTATTACCGATCACTTAGAAAGTAGAGATTTGATTAATAGTAGTCAGCACGGGTTTCGACGCCATAGGTCTTGTTTAACTAATTTGTTAGAATTTTATAACGAAATAGTGCGCGAATACGATAGGCATAGAGCAGCTGACGTTATTTATTTAGATTTCAAAAAGGCGTTCGATACAGTTCCGCATAGGAGACTAATTGCGAAGGTTAAAGCGCACGGTATACGCGGTCAGGTAGCTAACTGGTTAGAAGAATGGCTTCGTGCTAGGAGACAGAGGGTCGTAGTTAATGGTAGTGAATCGGGGTGGTTAGATGTAGGTAGCGGTGTCCCACAGGGTTCAGTGTTAGGCCCATTGTTATTCGTAATTTACATTAACGACATAGATGTAGGATTGACTAGTAACGTGTCAAAATTCGCGGACGATACTAAAATAGGCGGTAAGGTTGTTAACGAGGACGATAGAAATAGGATCCAAGACGATGTAAATAGGATTATGGAGTGGACGGATAAGTGGCAGATGCAATTTAACGTAGACAAATGTAAAGTTTTGCATATAGGTTCTCGCAACAATAATTACGCGTATACGATGGATGATAGGGAGTTAGCGAGCGTTGACGAGGAAGTAGATTTAGGCGTACGCGTAACTAAAGATTTAAAGGTTAGGAACCAGTGCCTGGAGTCTTGCGCAAAAGCTAATAGGATGTTAGGCTTCATAGCGCGTAATTTCGAATTTAAATCGAAGGATATTATATTGCCCCTTTACAAGTCCCTAGTCAGGCCTCATTTAGAATATGCAGTTCAGTTTTGGTGCCCGTACTTGCGTGAGGATATTGATAGGTTAGAAAGGGTTCAGCGTCGTGCCACGAAACTTATTCCGTCATTGCGCAATAAGCCTTATGAAGATAGGATTAAAGAGTTAGACTTGTATTCACTCGCAACTAGAAGATTAAGGGGGGAGCTTATTGAAGTTTTCAAAATCGTTAATAACGTCGATAACGTAAATTTTGACAAATTGTTCACTTTCGATAATAGTAATACTCGCAATAACGGATTTAAGTTGCGTGGCAGACGTTTCATTACTAATATCGCTAAAAACTTCTTTACGTTTAAAGTAATTGATAAATGGAATAATCTTCCCGCGTCAGTCGTTCATTCTACCAGCGTTAATATGTTTAAGAACCGTCTTGACAGACATTTTAAAAATATTAACGTTGTTTAAAATTAAAAAAGAAAGTTAACAACAGGAGCTCTGGTGGTGGTGCTCGAGGACGAGTCTGTTGACGATTAATGCCAGCTTGTGACATACCAGCGTGTGATGCCAGCAATAAAATTATTATTAAAAAAAAAAAAAAAAAAAAAAATTAGACTAACACGAACGTAGATGTAGCTCGTAGCGCAAACTAACCCACTTTTTGTTTAACTTTACCTACTTTTTTTTTTCTTTTTTTATCCTCTCCTTACTTTGCATGTCTAACTCTTTACTTGCATGTTTGTAGTTTGCATGGTATGACTGAGTTAAGACTGTGTTTGCATGGTTTGTAAGCGTTCTTATTTTACTTCTTTTCATCTTTCACCCCTCTCCTATTTTCTCCGACTATTTTTCTGACTTGTCGGCAGTGGCCGGCGGATGATGATGGTGAGACTTTTTTCCTCTTTTTCTGAATGAATGTTAACCCACGAATGATAGGTGTTGCTCCTTACTTAACCCCTTATTCTCTTCTCTTCTCTTAACCCCCTACTCTTTCCTTTCTCTCGGGCTAGCCTTAGAGTGGATCTTAGGGTCTTTGTTAGCCTTAGCTTCTGTAGATCTTGTGTACACACTTTTACCAGGCATGGGGTAATTACTTAGTCAATGTAAGTAATTACAATTACTTGACATATTCTCGATTACAATTACTGTAGATAGTGAAATACTTAATTACAGTTACTTGGTAAAGTAATTAATTGCAATTACATTTACAAAGAATTGCATTTTTTTTATCAGTACACACTATTTGATTTGTCACGCTTTTCTACCTACATATTTCGATTCCATTTTCAGTTTTGGCCATCATCTTGAATGAAAACTAGATAATATTAGAACAATAAAATATACTTTTTTTTAACATTGCACGGAACTGCATTTTTCATCAAGTAGTTCTTACTATGGACAACTAGACATTGGACATAGGTATGTGTCATGTTCTAATCTAATTAAACCAACGATAAAGTACTAAAAAATACTGATATAAGACAAAATAACTGGCATTTATTGTATCAAAATAATAAGGGCAAAAAATTGGCACTTTATTTAAAAACATTTGAAATAAATGGAACGTTTTATTTCAATAGAAAGCTCCATGAGACATGATGAGCAAGTTAGTTTAAACTATAAGTATGGCTCATCAACTTTAATATTCATCAGTATTTCAAATGTACAGTCAATCATTCTGCCTCGGTCTGGCCTGAAAATTTTATCCCAATACTAAACACGCGCTCCACCGGGGCAGAAGAGGCAGGAATGCCATGGTACTGCTGAACAAGAGCAGCAAGACAGCAAGACAAGGTAATTGAAAGTAATTAACTGTAATTGTATCAGTTACCTTGGTTTCCCAATGTAATTAATTACAATTACATGTTTGGTGTCAATTACAATTACTTATCAATTGCATGAAAAATTTAATTAATTACAATCAATTACAATTACCCTATGCCTGATGTCTACACGGCTGAGCATGCTCGTAAAACCATTGTGCCAAACAGCGGGCGCGATATTGTTAATGGAAGCAGTTATGTTCCGTTTCAAAACGTCCAAGATCCTTATGACTGTTGGCAAACGCTTGTCTGGCAAACTGTCTGAACAAGTGTCGCCGACGCAGAACGTTCAGGGTGGCCGTCCACATCGACCACTAAGTGGACACTTGTTCGGCCATTTTTTAATATTTCGATCTATTTGTACACGTTCCGCTGTGGCAAAACTTGATCACCATACTGTACAGATAATCTTCTGTGAATTTCAGCCCCTTTTATGCCCTCAGCCCACAAAAAGCGAACGACAGCACGCTGCTCTTCTTTGGTGCAAATCGAAAGTGATGCGGCCATGTTTACAGCGCGATTACAACTGAACAACTGAGTGTCAAGGTCTCAGTCCCACGAAGCAGCGATTTGTACGTTCAGTCACTAGCGTAGCTATAGGGGGGCGGAGGGGGCGGTCCGCCCCGGGCGGCACTTTTTGAGGGGCGGCACTTTTGGTCTACTGCAATGAAAAAAAAAGTTTTTTTTTTATGTCGGGACAGTAGAAGGATACAAGACGCCAGACACAATTTTATTTTTCTACACGCAAACACTGCTTACTTCGTTAATTTCCGACAATGGTAAGGATTGTGTTCCCTTGAAGATGGCCTTATTGACCATCATACCTATTTAAGCGCTTAGTTGTGCTTAATTAATAATAGCATTGGTATAAATGCATTTATTTCATTAAAAAGGTAAATAACCGATAAAGTTCTGTAAATACGTTATAATCTATAAATATACGTTTAATATTTATAAATAATCAATATCAAAACTAATATGCTGGTATTAGTTGTAAAATGATAATGGTAATCCCAGGATTCGGCCGAGAAGGAATTCGAGAAGAAATACTTCAGAAAGTTGAGGTAAAATGCTTCTAGATGGGCGGATCGGGAAGCGGCCAATCGCGAAGCGAATTCTGAGACATTGATAAGGAAGAGTTCTTCGTTGAGAGAAAAAGACTTCAGCATTTTATTGCTGTTGCTGCTACGCAAGACGAAACAGAGACGTGGAAGAAAGGCCCCCTTAACTTTTGCAGTTTATTCAAAAGTATAATCTTGGTAACTCGGTTCCAAATATTGTAATACTGCTGCGGATTTTTCTCACAATTGCTGTTAGTGTTGCTAGCTGTGAGAGGAGTTTTTCTAAACTAAAACTGATAAAGAATTACCTAAGATCTACTATGAGCACCTTGCGGTTGAGAAATCTTGCCATACTGTCTATAGAACAACAATTGACAGACGAAATAGACTTCGACAATGTCATCGAAGATTTTGCTAACAGAAAAGCAAGAAAAATAACTGTGTAGAATGTTGTAGTTAATTTTTTCACTTCAGAAGTAAACATGTTGTCCTAATATTTTTCACAGGTTTTTTTCTATACGTCGTTTTCACTTTTTGTTTAAGTATGTTTGTTATGTGTATTGTGTTGTGTTTCAGGGGGGCGGCAAACTCAAGGACCGCCCCGGGCGGCACAAACTCTAGCTACGCCACTGCGTTCAGTGACTGCAGCACCGCCAACACTCAGCAGTGTAGATCATTCTGGAAAAAAGACAGGAAAATTGCGAATACTTTTTGACTTACCCTCTTATGTAAATTCACAATATGTAAATTTTCTCTTTTCACCAAAATATTACATACTGATTCTCTCTTTCCCAAAGATAAGAATCTTACTTTTTTATGATACATTCACTTTCAACAATCGCCTTCACATCCGTAAAAAAAAAAAACTTGTCACTACTCTCCTTAATTTTACCTCAAACACTTTTAAAGCTCTTGCATATTTGATCATCTTTCACTAACACGTTGTCATTCTTTTCTTTCACATAACCAATAATTCCTACAAACTCTCCTTTGCGCTTCCTAACTTCTTTTCAAAATGAATTTCTATTCTTCCCAAGTCTTCATCTACTTTCTTTTTCCTTCTCTTTACCATTCCTTTAATATGTACAGTATGTCTTACATTCTTTGTACAACTTATTACATCTCCTGTCGCCACTGCCAGGCTGAGCTTGTAACATTCTTTCACAGACACACTTCATTTCTTTTACTCCATTCTTTACCTCAGTGTTCCACCAAAAAGTCACCTTTCACTTCACTACTTCGTAAACACCCACAAGCATCAGAGGATGTAGTCATTAAACATTTCGTATATATTGTACACTACATATTTTGCACCTCCATTTATTTCGCACAAAACAGGTAGGTCAAAGTCAAAACGTTTGACCCCAAAATAAATATATGTACAGGGCTATTTAAATTGATTCATCTGATTTCAAACGAGAATATTTATTAATGTTACAAATACAGTGTGATTTGTAATACATCAACCAAAAGAAAAACTGTCCAAATTTTGTCACTCACCTCATAAATGCTCTATGTGACTTCTCCTAGTTACACGAGCAACCTCGACACGATAGTCGAATTCCTCCCATACTCGCTCCAGCATGTCCGTTGTCACTGACTCTACGGCAGTAACAATGCGAGTTCGGAGCTCATCCAAAGATGTGGGCAACGGTGGCACGTACACAGTATCCTTAACGTACCCCCAAAGGAACTGCACTGTGACTACCGATTTACAGCTCGAAAACTGCAACACACAAAACGCCTTCTGCTGTGCGGACGCCATTTTCACACTGACTGTTTGTTGCTAGGCTAGGCCACGGCGCGGTGACTTTAGAGCCCTCTCGCGGTGATCTTGTAAAACATAAAGATTTCTTCTTTCATGTGGTGTATGCCCAGTTGATGTACGGTTGATAGGTACGGAAGTATTCTCAGTTGAAATCGGATGAATCATTTTAAATAGCCCTGTATATTGACCCCGAGTTTGGATTCCACGTTAAGTTGTAGGTCTCCTCTGTCATATGACCCCTTACCTTCTAGTATGGAGAAAAATTCATATAACTAAAAACAAAATGGTTTCATCGTCAATTGAGTTTCAGAGTTATACAGAAGCAAATGTGATTCTAAATTTAAGGTATCATAAGATAATGTGTGTATTTAGTTGTTTCAAGTTTTAATTATTTACTGTACTTCCATCCGAAATTTGTTATGCTTTTCATTTTTTTTCATTGTTTTTTTTTGTGTATTTCCAGACTGCTGAAGATGGGATTAGAGAAGAGGTGAAACTGTACACAGTATATACTGTATATTCATCAGTTCCCAAGTAATTTTTTGTAATTAATTTCTAATGCTCAGTTTATGAACGTTATTGAAATAGCGAGTAAAGTAAGCACAGGCTTATTATTATTATTATTATTATTATTATTATTATTATTATTATTACCTTAATTTAAAAAGATCACCTTTTGTGCTGAAATATTTTATTGACATTGTTTTAATATAAATGAATATTAAAATCCATGTTTTCAGATCTTAAGCTTAAGTTGTCAGTCATATATATATATATATATCTACTATATATAAAGTATATATATATATACACTGAGAGAGAGAGAGAGAGAGAGGAGAGAGAGAGAGAGAGAGATAATTAAATAGAGAGTGAGAAAGAGGTTAACAAATTAAAAAATAAATAAATAATTAATTAAAGTAGGACGTCAGAAGTTAGTTTTGGGTGCAGAAGAATTATAAACGGAGAAAGAATCTTCAAAGGTTTTCCTCATGAGAGAATCCTTTTGAATTTTCACTTTGGCTCTGGAGTTACGAAGATGAGGGCACCACATACGCATAGAAAGGTCTCAAAGGTGAATGATGCATGGTCGTTTAGAACAACGCATCCAATTACAAGTATTTAAAATATATACTTTAAAGTAGATGTATATCAATTTACACTGCATTAACGTTAACCTAAACAGCAGGCCCTCTCCATTCTTTTTTGCAAGTTGGTTTTATGTAACAAATAAAAGCTGTAATCACGGATTTGGTGAAGATTCGTAGAACACATCCACCAAACTCGAAATTAATATTTATACAGCGAGATTGAGCGAAAAAAACAAGAATACTTTATTCTATACTAATTTTGGCGGAAATTCCTATTTATCGAGATATTTATTTTCGAAATTATTAAATTTTGGCGCCATTATTCACTAGTCAAACCATCTCGTCCGATGACGTATGTAGTCATGTTATTATCATTAGCCAATCAGCGGCTGCCTCATTGTCACGTGATACTCCCGCGCAGGTCCGGCGGCCAGTGTTGCCAGATCTACAGATATATCTGTAGATCTACAGATTTTATGAAGCAATTCAGATTTTCAGATTTTTTCAATAATTTATGCATAATCTACAGATTTTTAATCCAGCAAGCAATCATTACACTGGGCAACACGTATTTTATTGAATGATATCTGACACTTGATTCTAGGTAATTTGGGTGCGCTGAATACGAATTTCAACTCGGTTTGGCTCTATCAGGTCCTGATTCTTGTCGACAGCCTATGTGCCATTTTCCAGATTTTTCAAATTAGGACTAAAAAATTAAGTCATGTGTTAAATTTTTTTTTCAAGTTTCATGAATACAAGCAGTTCAAACTACAGTAAAATTACATTATAACGATAGAAATGACTTAAAATAAAAAAACAAACAGATATGAAGCTTTCACTGTGGCAAAAATTTTCTTTTGTAAGACTTTCTAGCGTATTTGCTTGTTGATGGCAGGTCTCTTTTCAAGCACCAGCAGTAATCAGCCATCATGTGGGAATCCCAGCGGCCTTGGTACCGTTCCTCCATAATTTTGATATCTTGGTGGAATCTCTCCCCTTGTTCGTCACTTACATCACCTAAATTACTTGGAAATTGGTCAAGATGGCTATTCAAAAAATGCATTTTTATGCTCATATTGCAACCTAACTCTTTGTAGTCCCTTAAAAGTTTTTTTACGATTTCTTCGTAGTTATCTGCCCTATAATTGCCTAAAAAGTTTTCTATCAAGTCCACGAATGAGAACCAGCCATTTTTTCGCGTTCATTCATGACATTAGGAAAATTGCTGTCTTTAATCATTGTTCTTATTTGTGGACCGTCGAAAATTCCCGCCTTGATTTTTTCATAACTTAAACTTGGAAATTTTGAAGTTATGTATTTGAAACACTCGCCGTTCGTATCTAAAGCTTTTACATATTGTTTAATGAGGCCTAGTTTTATATGCAGAGGAGGAAATATGATTTTATCTCTGCTCACTAAAGGTGGATTAATTACGTTTTTTTCTCCGACAGTAAGTGATGTTCGTGCTGGCCAGATTTGTTTGAAATAATGTTCTTCCTTGGCTCTGCTGTCCCATAAGCAAAGGAAGCAGGGATATTTAGTATACCCTCCTTGTTGTCCTAGCAGAAAATTAACCATTTTTAAGTCAACACATATGATCCACTCGTGCTCCCTATATTTGATAAGATTTAAAACCTTTTCTATATGTTCATACTTTTCTTTTAATTTTGTTGAGTGCCCAATCGGTATCGAGCCGTATAGATTGCCATTATGCAACAACACACACTTAAGACTTCTTTTCGAACTGTCTAAAAACAAGCGCCAATCATTTGCATCGTAAGACTCAACCCCCATCTACTTTAACAAACCAACTATGTCGCAGCAATATACTAAACTATCCTCTGTTCTAAAATATTTAACAAGTTCTTCTTCTCTTTTTCTGTAAAATGAAATGTATGTGTTTGAAGTAAGCAAGTTTTTCTCTTTAAGTCTTGAAGCTAAAATTTCCGCAGCCTTTTTTGGCAAATTTAGATCCCTTACAAGATCATTCAACTCGACCTGGTTAAACTTTTGCGGATCGTTTTGACTTTCAAATACGCTGGGGTCAAAATCGGTGTCTGACTCCTCAAAGTGCATAGCAATATTTTCAGGAACATCTTCAACTAATTCTTGAGTTGGCAGACCCTTAAATTTTGGAATGGGGATCTCATTTGAATGTAGCACAGGTCGTATCGCGGTGTCGAAATTTGGGTACTCGATACAATGTTTATTTTAAAGCGTTAACAAAAGCGACGAGAGACTTGTTTTTATGAATTTTATCAAAAGTTATCACCCAAACATTTAACATTTATATGTGTTTCAACCTTATGCAATATTTGAGATTCTTATAAACATTTTCTGTAAATTTTTGTTTATGTACCGAAGTTACAATTACATTTAGGTAAGTTACAGTATACTAGTGATTAAATTACGTAGTTTTATGAAATCATAAACTTACCATCGGAACTACAAAAGGTATTTTTGAATCCGAACCCTTCGTCCAATGTCGCAGTCTTTCAATGCATATAGTGCAGGCTTTATGTGGAGCCCACGATTTATCTTGGTCCCCCAGTTTTATGCCAAAATAAGCTAAGTAAGCTCTTTTTACGAAGTCAGTTATATTTGCTCGTTGATGTGGAAGTGTAAAATTTCCACATATATAACAGAAGGAATCAAGGTTGTTTTTGCATTTGAACTTTCTAGTGCTTGATGACATATTGCTTGATTGTTCTGCCAATTTGTAAAGGTATTTAAAGCCCTTAATTCATATAACTTTAAGAAAATCTGAAATATAAACACAAAATTAGTTTAAATAGGTACTTATTATGAAATAGGTACTTACAATCTATGAAATTAAACTAGAAACACGGATGAGTAGGTACAATATAAATTACGTCTAATTAAATCAACTATATTAAATCACGATGACAAAATTACTCAGTAAATCATATGCCAATTCAAAATTATGTTAATGCCCAAACTTAATTAACTAACTCAACTGACTGACTGACTGACTGATTGAATTGACTGATTAACTCTGGAAACGAGTCGCTTTTATATATTTTAGTTGTCCCTCTAGAATACTCTACATAGAACAGGAACGCTCGAGAAAATTTTAGAATTCTATGATATTTTTAGCTTAATTTACTAATATTAAAATGGGTTAAAAATGACAAAATTAAAAATATTTTTAGGGTGTTACATATAAAAATATACATAATACAACAATACCATAACAATAGGTACAAATACCTAGATAAAAACCTAGTTGCATAATGTGTAACTGCAAAAAGACTTAGCGAGTATTGAGAAAAAAACCTTTTTATGAATACGACGAAAGATGAGGGGTGTTGAGCAAAATCAGGACCTGATCGAGCAAAACCGAGTAAAAATTCGTGCTCAGCGCACCCAAATTACCTAGAACTAACTGTCAAATCTAATTCAATAGACAAAAATTTGAAATTTGTTCCCGTGTTATTATTTACTTCCAAAATTTACAACAAGGAAATATTAGGCCTACAGTCTCAATCAATAGGACACAAATGTTCTCGGTATTCAGTTTCAGAAGTCGAGTCGACTCGCTTCTGACTACGATATACATGCCGATTAAATCATTTAATCGGCGCTGATTGGTTGATATTCCCTCTACGTCATGGTAGCATGGAATGTTTTTGTTTTTGTTGAAAAAAATGATATTTATCTGTTTAAATCTAAAAAGGATTTTTTTTTGTTTCATTTATGTGTATGAATTAAAGAAGTATTCCGGTGTTCTTATAGTTATTACAGCAATAACCAAAAGGTATTTCCTTTGTCACAAAGTAACGGAATTCAATTTGTTTACTTTCATTTACTTTACTTTTTTTTATGTTAAAGTGCCATATTTATATAAGTTTATAAAAATAAACAAAATATTATACAAGATTTTATCATTGATAATACCTTAAGAGAGTAAATTAAATAAAAATATGTCAAAATTATTATTTAGATAAATATTATAAATCTACAGATTTCTACAGATTTTTTAATCAGATTTATCAGATTTTTAAAAATTCCATCTGGCAACACTGCCGGCGGCTGAAATTTGAATTCAACAGTCGCTTTAGAATGGTTGTCTGTGGTGGGTGCTCCCAGTCCGCGTGGAACGTCATCTAGGCCTAGGTTAGGGGTACTACTTACCTTTCCGGGTCCCGAATTCATTATTGGGTACCCATGCCCGGTTAGGTTAATTAAATGCCCGGTTAGATCAACTGTATGCCAGGTTAGGTCAACTGTATGCCCTTGACAATTGGTTAGGTTAAGTTGTGTTAGTTTCGTCAATTTTAACAAAAATAGCACGACTTAACCAAACAAAAATTGTCAAGGGCATACAGTTGACCTAACCGGGCATTCAATTAACCTTTCTGGTATCCAACACCATAAGCAATTATACCCAGAAAGATAAAGTTGAGTCATTGTCGGGACCCGGAAAAGTAAGTAGTACCAGGTTAGGTTAGGTTATTTTTGCCGTGAATATTACTGACGAAAATAGGTTTTCTGGTGTATTTCATGCTATTTCAATTGATTCTTGCCTTTTTAGCCCACAATTTCCCTCTTCTTCAAAGTCCTGGTAGGAGGGGGGGTATCTCCATAACGGTGCATTTGCGGCAAAAAGGAAGGTCAGATTCAATTGAAACAGCATGAAATACACCAGAAAACCCTATTTTTGTCACTAGTTTGGATGGATGTGTTCTACCGAATCTTTACCACGAATTTCAGTATCTGCCATGAATAAACTTGATGAAATTGAAAGAAATTAAAAGAAAGGTCATATGATCTACAGCAAATCTATCGCCATAAAGGAATGGAAAGGATTTTTGTGCATTGCAATAAATTTCTTCATGGGGAATTCGTAGTAGTACTTTTCATTAAATAATTAAGCTTTCTGTTGCATTCCTTTAGACTGACCATCACTCTAAACTTCCCGCTGTGTTTACACTTAAAACTGAGCCTAGAAAGAGGACTGAATACGCTGAATATAAAGCATTTAAAGATTACATAAGCCGAAAAAATTTTCTTTTAAAAGGGTACATTTTATTATTATTATATAATTTCAGATGATCCTTCCTGTCAGAAAGAAACCTACTTTTTCTACTTTCGACTTACTAACTGTATTTTTTAAATACTTTATTTTTTGCAGAGTTCATCCGAGTATGCAAGTTTCTTCAAATAAGAGCTGTCCTGTATTCTAAAAATGCTTCATGGCATTCCACAAGTAAATTTATTACTGAACCTGTTACAGTGCGTTAATTTAGAGTTTAATTACGGCGACTAAATTTTTCATTTTGACATTTTGAAATAATTACAACAATTACCAGTCTTTGGTTTGTTTTGTAGACGAGTGTCTTACTTAGGTATATATATACAGGATGTTTCACAACCGGTCTGCCATACTCTGGGGGATAATTTTGGGGGGTGATATCGAGTAAAAAAGTTAATACAACATAGGTGCTATTTTCAACCGTCGTGGAACTACGAACGTTTTAAGATGTGCAAACAACAAATCCCTACTTGTGTGTAATTCGACAGATGGCAACACTGGTGGTAGTTTCGGTTAACGAAGTTACCATTACTAATCCTTAGTTTTATTTTTCAGTTGGTTCTGATCTATGGACGAGACACTGTGTTGCGCTAAGGTGAACAATCAAAATGAATCAACAGTTCACACCCGCTGAATACGCTGATATCCATTTCATTTATGGATTCTGTGATGGTAACAACAGAGTGGCAGTTGAGAAATATCGAAGACGTTTCCGAACCGCCAAATACCGAGCAGGCAAGTGTTTAGTGACATACACCAGATATTAAGGGAAACAGTGACAATTGTTCCACGTAACCAAGAACATGTAGCACGACGGCCCGTTGCTGTGGAGCAGTGCATACTGGACCTACTACAACGTAGCCCAACTACCAGTGTTCGAAGAATTTCTAGACGAATTGATGAATCCGCATCGCGTGTATGGCGAACTATACATGATGAGGGTTTATATCCCTATCATTTGCAGTGTGAGGAAGCTCTTCAACCGGATGATTACGATAAATGTGTTCAATTTTGCCAGTGGATGGTTATGCATCGCCAAATTCTTAATCGCATACTGTTTAGTGATGAAGCACAATTCATTCGGGATGGAATTAACAATAGACGATAATCCGCACGGTATCGTTGAAGGAAACTTTCAACATCGATTCTCGGTGAATGTTTCGTGTGGTGTAATTGGAGATCAGCTGATTGACCGTTCGGTTTCGAACAACGATTAACTGCTGATATTTATCTGAACTTCCTGACGAACGAATTACCGCTTTTGATGGTGGACGTGCCCTTGGAGACAAGGCGCAGGATGTTCTTTCAGCACGATGGGGCGCCACCACATTTCGGTCGTTATGTTACGGATTACTTGAATCAGTAGTACGGGAATCGTTGGATTGGAAGTGCTGGTCCAATATCGTGCCCCCGAGATCTCCAGACCTAACCCCGTTAAATTTCTTTTTATGGAGCCTTATGAAAGAAATGGTCTACAAGACCAAAGTACAAACGAGAGAGGAACTCTTGCGTCAGAATTATGGATGTCTCTGCTTACATACGAGAACACCCCGAAATAATTCAATGGGCAGTGGACTCTTGTTTGGAGCGAGCAAGGTTGTGCATTGAAAACCGAGGCGGACAGTTTGAACATTTATAAGGTGTATCTCATAAAATGTAGCAAAAAATACATCAGATTAATACTCTCGTTTATTTTTTTTCTGTACACCATAAAACGTCCGTAGCTCCACAACGGTTGGAAATAGCACCGATGTTGTATTAACTTTTTTACTCGATATCACCCCCCACCCCCACCCCAAATCACCCCCAAAGTATGGCAGACCGGTTGTGAAACACCCTGTATAATTTTGAATTAATTCTTCTCTTTGTAATCGTTCAGACACTTAACTTATATCGACACACACTGAGAAAAAACATCGAGACGCCCCGTTATAATGCAAATCTAATTCAATTTACGCGCTTAAATAGTGATTTACATTATATTAAACTTTTAAACTCCAAATAACATTCAATAACTTTCAAAATATACGTCTAAAGATATCAAGACAATGTGACATTGCAGTTTTAGGACTATTCTTCGGAAATTATTATTACTGTTAGTATTATTATTGAGTAAGCTCATCTTCAATTCGTTCATGGGCTGCTGAAGGTTTATTATACATTTTATGTCGTCATGACGTATCGCGTTATCTTCAATCTCACTTTGAAGATCATTCGAATAAGATTTAATAAATGTCACTTTTGTTCCTCGTAAGGGTGCGATAAAAAAAAATTTAAATTTCTGGGATGTCAATTGTTCTCGTATGAACGAAGGATATTACCATATTTCAGTCGCAGGTATCAGGAAATAGGTGTGACTGAAGTCGATTTATTGAATCCAAGTTATTGGAAAATATAGAGAAATGTTTTGCATATTTTATTTGCAATATTCATTGAATTCAGTTATATAACTGCTAGAATTTTAATAAAATTCGTTATTTACTTACAATTTATCTTTACATAAGAATATATATGTATACAGTTCACTAGCACGGATGTACTCTCACAATATCATGATGTTCATAAGAATTATTATATATATATATATATAAAATGGCCTACATTGTGCCTACATAGCATAACAAAGGCTAAGGTAAATTGCCCTAACCTAATTTGGTGAGGAACCCTACTGTGGAGCAGTGGAGCTTATTTTACTCTACCCGCTCTGGACCATTCCCTGAATCTCAAGGCTAACTCCTACAAGGCTAGGCTTAACCTACTTTACAGTTAGACTGGAGATATTAGGGGTGGGTTAATTGGGGACCAATTCGTACAGAGCATTTTTCAAATCTCGAAAAGTATCAACCATCGAAGTTTGGTGAAAATACTGTTATTACCTGAAAACACGTTAGATGAATTTTCCATATCTTGATGAAAATTCTAGTCTCAGTATATATGTTTAAAGCTGCTGCTAATTTTTTTTCTTTTCAACTTTGAATTTTTTACACCAAGTGTTTTGTTGTGTTATTCTCATTTTATTCTTTTTAAGGTTTATTATTATGCCCACGAAAAAGAGATGCCTTTTTCGCAGTACGCATTTTCAGACAAGTATATACTTAACGTATTTTGTATTATGTATTTTTAATTTCATGTCCTATGTTTATTTTAGGTTTTAGTTACTGGTGACGGGAATAACGAAGGAATTCCCCAAAAGTTCACCATTAAAAGAAAACAAAAAAAAAAAATATATATATATATATATGGGAAAAAGAATGACACAACCTTAACTATAGTTTGTTTTTCTATATTCACACTGCACCCTATTTACATATAACAATCTAACAGCAGCACATAAAATTACAGTATACATAGACGATCTCATACTGTGTTGGACCTCCACTGGTCCTGACAATCGAGCTGCACAACGGCAGGCATAGATAGATTCCACTAAAGATCAGTATATTTGCAACCATGAATCGACTCCCATGCACTTTCGCATATTTCCCGGAGGTTTTTGGTATCTGATGGCATTTGTTTTTTGCTTACCTTATCTACATCTTCCCATAAATGTTCCATACGGTTCAAATCAGGGGAATGCAAAGACCACATTTTTGTAGAGTCATATTTTTGCATATGTTTAGGGTCGTTATCCTCGTGAAAGATCCAGTAATCGGTATAATAAATGCCAAAGAGTAAGGACCGTTAGTCCTTCATAAAACTCAATATATTTGAAGCAATCCATGGTTGTCCGTGTGCGGTAAAGTGCTCCTGAGCGTCAGTTGAAAAGATTTCCACACCATAACTGATCTCTTTCTCCCCTTTACAGTATTAACGTGTAAAGGAACGACGGAGAGCAAACGCTCAATCACCGTTTCACAATCCATTAAATTTCCATTCAACTCTCCACAAAACTGGATCAATGCTCAAATGTCCAATTTTTCGTTTCCTTGACGTTCCTAGCTGGTTTTTTTTTTTTTTTTTTTTTTTTTTTTTTAAACTAATATAGGTACCATAAGACATGATGTTATGGAAATACTTTGGTGTACAACGGCCCATTCTGAGTTGTAGCATATATATATATATATACACGAGTATATGTAGCGGGCAGACAAAGGAATTCCTTTCCCCCGCCATTTTCAAACATCTTGGAATAATCGGAATCCAAAAACACACGTGGTTCGTCAAGGAGAGAGAAACAACAGAACGCTTTTAGGCGTCTCAAAAGGCCGCGAAAACTTAGTGACCTACGAGTCTATAAAAGGTGGAATCCACTGAAACTCTACCTCACACCTCAGCTACGAGTCAGCTCACAACTCACTCCTCTCTCCGCACTCTCCACTTCTCGTTTGGTCGTCACGTCTCACTCTCAGCCTTCGTCAGCAGCAACACTCGTCAAGCCACCCGCTCTCCGGCTTTCACCGGGGAGCGGCCTGCTGTTCCTTCAAGGCTTTGGTCTGTCATCACGTAAGGCCTTTTACAGTCCGCCTGCAGAAGCACTCCTTCGAAACCCAGCGCCGTTCGACCTCAGCCGGCCTCAGTCCCTCAAGCAACACCTCAACGCAACCGAAGCGAATCAACACTTGAGGCGACATCCTTCTGACCCTGGCTTAACTTATCCTTCACCTCAATTCCATCGGCGCCCGTTCAACAAGTTTTCAATAGGCCCCGTTACCGGCTTCAAGGTTTGCCTCGACGTGCGAAACGCAGTACGGTCAACTTCACCTAGGGCCTACAGTCTACAAGGTCAACCTTCAAGTATCTCTTCCATCTTCAGAGGTATTCAGTATTTCGGTAAGCCTACCCTCTTTGCCTCGTCTTAAGCAATTCACGCGAAGCCTACACAGTGTAACCGCAGCGTCATGATTAGGCTATACCGGAAGTGTCTCCATAATCGTTCAAACTAACTTTCTCGTTAAACTTGCAGTAGGCCTATTTTCAAGTGTCATTCCAATACCGTAATTTTGTATCACCCTGTTATTGTGATCATCATACAATTTCTTCATCATGCATCCTACTGTTTATGTGTACTTTTAAGCATTTCAGTCTTGGCGGCCTAATCCGTTTACTGCACCAACCGTACGCGCATTATTTCAGCTGTCGGTAGGTTTTTCATTATGTATTCTGTGTTCCATGTCGCATATCTCATTAGCCTATCTAATCAGTGTATTACGTAAGCCATTTACAGTACCTACCGTACGTGCATAATTTCTGTTATCAATAGGCTTCATATTTCATGCTGCGTTCCATTTGTGTATGACTCATTAGCCTATATAAAATTACTTAACAATTAAGCTGTATAACCATTTCCTTATTTGCTAATCCTCAGTCATCTTTAGCATAATATAAATGCCGTTATATAATTGTTAATCATCGTAAATACCTTCATTGCAATGTTAATCACTATAACTACTGTTATTGCATTGTTATTCACTGTGAACAAATAAGTGATTTATTTTCTTAATTAAACACAAAACAACAAGGTGATTTTTCTAACTTTATTAATATTGTTTGCTTGGGTGTAATCCAAGCTGATGAACTCTAATTATTCATATCAAATCATTAAGTAATTATAGTAAGCCTACTCCATTAGCCACATCAAACTGGTTAATACTAGGCCTAATATATATATATATATATATATATATATATATATATATATATACACATTCAACTGCAAAGAACACGCAGTATAAATAACGTAAAGAACGACGCTTGTATAGGAGATATTCCGCGCAAGACGAGAGAGAGAGAACGGAACAAATGAAAAAATGAGGTAACCACCTGGGAATCGAACCCGGGATCTTCCGATTGCCGGTCAGACGCGATATTATATATATATATATATACAGGGTGGGCGGAAAGTAGCTCCCTATTTTGGATTGGTAAAAAAATATGTATATTATCCATTTATTTCAGAAGAAATAATATGAAAAGGTAGGCATACATGGTAGGTTTTCTATAAAATTCAATGTGGGCTCCAACTCTTTCCACCAGCTTCTGGAGCCGCCCGCCCAGGAATGGCGTCCACTGACTTTAGCAGGAACTCACTCCAGCGGGATGGAGGACATGACTTCCCGAATTCGGTCCTCCAGTTCTTCCAATGTCCTCGGTTTGGTGCGGTAGACTTCTTCCTTTACCCACCCCCAAAGAAAGAAGTCGCACGGTTACCGCTGAAAAACGGCAGAATCGGTTCAGTGTAACGGTGTGGTGTGGTATGACCTCAGATCAGGTTGTGGGCCCGTTCCTTCTGCGCAACACCATGAATGCTGAGCGGTACCTTGCTATGTTGCGAAACGAGGTCTGGCCGGTTGTCAGCACATGGGAGAACATCGACGATCTGATATTTATGCAAGATGGCGCCCCTCCGCACTTCGCTCGTGTTGTCCGTGAGTGGCTGGATGCCCACTTCCCTGGGCGTTGGATGGGTCGTCGTGGTCCACATCAATGGCCAGCCAGGAGCCCCGACTTGACACCGCCGTGCGACTTCTTTCTTTGGGGGTGGGTAAAGGAAGAAGTCTACCGCACCAAACCGAGGACATTGGAAGAACTGGAGGACCGAATTCGGGAAGTCATGTCCTCCATCCCGCCGGAGTTCCTGCTAAAGTCAGTGGACGCCATTCCTGGGCGGCTCCAGAAGCTGGTGGAAAGAGTTGGAGCCCACATTGAATTTTATAGAAAACCTACCATGTATGCCTACCTTTTCATATTATTTCTTCTGAAATAAATGGATAATATACGTATTTTTTTACCAATCCAAAATAGGGAGCTACTTTCCGCCCACCCTGTACATATATATACACGGAATAACATTTTATGAATATGAAAATACGATTTGTTTGCACTGACCAACATAACGATTTATACGGTAAACTATTTCAATTAATAATGTTCAATACAAAAACAAAAGTAGGCTGAACAATTTTAATTGTGTCTATGTATCGAGTTCTCGCCAAACTAAGTTATTTTCCATAAATCCATACTGGCTATAGAATTTTATCGAGTCCAGAAGTTAAAATTAACAACCAAAAAAAAATATTACACACAATGAAAATTTTTTTTACAATTTAGAAATTTTCGAAAACAAGATCCGAACATAGATTTATTAACTGGAATTTACCTTTTAAACGAAGTGCATTTTAAATCCAAAATAATTATATTTTTTACCAAAAGAAACGCCTTCACTATATAAATTTGACAGATTATATGAATTGTGCGCACAGGAAATTTTCTACATTGATCTATAATCACGTCTTAAGGTAATTTAATATAAAAATTAAGACCCGACACAAAACCTATACGGCTACTTAATTTTATATAAAATAAGGAAAAGATGGAATAAGAAGGCTAAAATGAGATTCCTTTCTTTCATATCCCACTGGATATGAAAAGTTACTTTAAAAAAAAAGAATAAATTCATAGGACTCTCTCTCTCTGAGGGTTCTATAGGGGAAGGGAAAAATAGGCTGACTCCGGCATTGCGGGCGATTGGAGTACCGGGAGGGAAGGAAAGCAATGTTTTGGGGGAATTGGGGTGTCGGGGAATGGGAGGAAAGAAAACGAACTGTTACAGACTAGGCAGCAGGGTTGCCAGATTGGCCAATTTGGCCCATTTGAAAAGCGTTTGGCCCCAGAAAAATTTATTTGGCTCCTTATTGGCCCTTTTTGCAAATGTATCCCAATTCCAATTATTTAGACCAAATAGAGGCACAATATAGAAAAATTAACTTTGTCAACTGGAAAGAAGAGGAAGTTTTTGCAGAATCTATTCCTCATGATGCTGCTAAATTTTGGAAAGGTGTTCTCAAACATGGTAGTTTCAATGAACTTGCTCTTTATGCACTCCAATGTTTAGTTACAACTGCATGGTAAGACTTTTTCATATAATTTACTAGCGGAGTGCTGCCCCTTTTTGGCCCTTTGGCGTTTGGCCCCTTTTTTTGCGGCTTTGGCCCTTTTTGATGCTCAATCTGGCCCCATGAGATAAAAAAAGTCTGGCAACCCTGCTAGGCAGAAATCGGGAGGAGTACAGGAGTGCGTGGGTTGTATCAAATTCATAAAAAGTTTAATATAAGAATGGCTGCCACCATATATGTACTGTTCCTTTTTAATTTATTATTACTGTTCTACTTTCCTACGGGTTTTCTTTATATGAAATAACGCCATCTCTACTCTAAGCACACGGCGTGGCCGAGGGAAATGAACACAGAGTTTTTCCTAAAACCGTTTATTAATTTTGTCTGTGTAATTTACGAATGGGGCTTTTAATTTGTTGTTAATATAACCTGCGATATTACATAATCGATATTACATTTCTGGCTTATTATTTGTATAATTTCACACTAGAATTTAACACAACTCTCAACTGTAAC
Organism: Bathynomus jamesi; assembly: GCA_023014485.1. Taxonomy (NCBI): domain Eukaryota; kingdom Metazoa; phylum Arthropoda; class Malacostraca; order Isopoda; family Cirolanidae; genus Bathynomus; species Bathynomus jamesi. Next base: position 671,775 of record JAJOZX010000632.1, read on the forward strand.
ACGAGGAAGGAATCTGTTTGTTGGTGTCAAGATGCCCAGCGAAAAGGGCATTCAACCCAAACTGTTATACATTCTCTTACTGGTTAAAAGAAAAAGCCGTAATGTAGGCTTTTACATGATTGGTTACCTTGTTAAAATGGCCAACGCTCCTCTCTCTCTCTCTCGTCTTTGTTTTGAAATAAATAATCTTTATCCACAATGATCAATTTTTTAACCTTTTAATCAATAATGAAATTAATTAGCAAATCATATTAAAAAGTCAAATTAAATTTCGTATACGACATTCTGGTCATGCAAAATATACGGTAGACGTAATTTAGATGGCATTTTGTGTATCTGTCATAAATCGAATACCATAGTTGCAGGAGACTTTAATAACTTACAAAGTGATGCTAACCCACCGCGAGTCTCTCGCAGATTATCAAACTTAATTATTTCATTCTATATTATTCATACTGCTACTAAGCCACCCGCGTTTTCAACTGTGTTAATTGAATAACAGACTCTACAGTTGATAATATGTTTGTAATATTACTGTTAATACATTTGTCCTGAATTCAAAGAACCAAAGAGAGCGAGTATGTATATATATATATATCAGGGACGTATATTCAGGGTGTGCTAGGTGTGCGCCGCACACCCAATAGATTTTCTGTAAATTAATATTCAATTAACCCTTTGTCTCCCTCTCTCAACTTTAGTCGAGAAGAAAAAGATGCCCTAACCCTTAATTCCGCGCTCGACTGTTACACTAGTCGAGATGAGAAATGAGCTACGTCAGTTCAGTTGTTCGGTAAAATTTTGGTACTGAGCGATAGAAGCGTCCCTGGAGCTTGTTTGAGGCGCGAAATTTCAGTATAGCGGTGCGGCGATATATATATATATATATATATATATATATTCTTCTCCCCTACTATGGGAATATAAATTTACGTTTACCCCATGCCAAATCAAAGGGAAAAAGGAGAGAGCGAGGGATCAGGGCGGAGAGTGTGTGGTCTGTGGACAGAACACCCTCCATATATGGTAAAGTGGGCGGGGCCTATGTTGCCATGGCCCGCATTGGCCCGCGTCAAGTTCATATGCTTAACATATTACACTTCTTATACATGTGAAGCAAAGAAGTTCCTTATAGGACGTTATTGCTCACTATTTTTCTCCAAAAAGAAGACTTTAGTTTGTGTAAATAAGTTCGATGCTTAAAGGAGCCAGTAGGAAATTGGTGGTAGATTTTTTACAGTTCACCTAAATTCTCCAAGTGGTTAGTGTAATATTGAGAAGGTGGATTGCGTATGCTTACCATCAGTAGTGGGCACCGTTAACCAAAAAGTTAACTTCGATAACGATAATCCGTTAACCCCAATTTTTAACTCCGATAACGATAATCCGATAATTTTACTACAAAGTTAACGGAAGTTAACGATAACTATTTCTTTACTAACATTTAAAAAAAATCAAGGAAAAAAGCTTTAAAACCCATAGAAAATGTTTATTTATGCAAAATCCAACAATAAATAGGTATTTAACTGTATTTTTATCAAGTTTTGCAACTTTTTTGCTTAATAACTTTTTTTTTTATTTTTAATAAAAAATGTACTGATTACATGTTTTGAAACCCTTGTAACCACCAGTGTTGGGCACTAAAGCGTTAATCCGATAACAGTTAATTAACGAAGTTAACTTTTTTTAACGGACTATTAACGGAAGTTAATTTCCATTTATCGTTATCGGACCAGTTAACCTCCGATAACTCGATATTTAGTCTGTTAAAGTCCGTTAACACGTTAACTGCGAGGAGTCATTCACGGAAGATCACCGCTCTGCGAAGAGGTCAAGACTGGCAGTTGGGCCTAACTTTGAGAAGTTGGTCTTTCTGAAGGGCAACCAGCACATTGTGTCAGTCTTTAATAAATGTGCCTAAAATTTAATTTTACCTTTCAGTTCCCGCCATAATAATTCTCTGGTAAATTAAAATTTAGTTAATGGTTACAAGGGTAACGGGTTTCAAAACATCTAATCAGTACATTTTTTATTAAAAATAAAAAAAAAAGTTAAGCAAAAAAGTTGCAAAACTTGATAAAAATACAGTTAAATACCTATTTATTGTTGGATTTTGCATAAATAAACATTTTCTATGGGTTTTAAAGCTTTTTTCCTTGATTTTTTTAAATGTTAGTAAAGAAATAGTTATCGTTAACTTCCGTTAACATTGTAGTAAAATTATCGGATTATCGTTATCGGAGTTAAAAATTGGGGTTAACGGATTATCGTTATCGAAGTTAACTTTTTGGTTAACGGTGCCCACCACTGGTAACCACTAACCATTAACTAAATTTTAATTTACCAGAGAATTATTATGGCGGGAACTGAAGTTATGGCGGTTTGAATTCATTCGCGGAGCGGTGATCTTTCGTGAATGACTCCTCACAGTTAACGTGTTAACGGACTTTAACAGACTAAATATCGAGTTATCGGAAGTTAACTGGTCCGATAACGATAAATGGAAATTAACTTCCGTTAATAGTCCGTTAAAAAAAGTTAACTTCGTTAATTAACTGTTATCGGATTAACGCTTTAGTGCCCAACACTGCTTACCATATTACTATTAAGATTTATTAATAACTAAGTTAACATGAATTTCAGTTGTTAATTTTACTCCACATGATATTCCGCACACCCAATTCATACAGTCACCATCTGCCACTGATATATATATATATATATATATATATATATATATATATATACACGTTCATTATATGCCAGTTTCATCGGCCTTACGACATCTGATAGACTTGACATTCTATTGACAAATTATTATTAGGTTAGGTTAAGTTAGATTTTTAGAGCGTCGATGTTTTGTTCTTGTCGACGAAATGGGTAAAGATCCAATTTCATGACAGTTGTGAAATCGACATATAATGAATCAGATCTGCGTACGTTAGAGTTCTTGTGTATTAATAAAATGCAGACATCACTTAATGAATCAATTCTTTGTACAAATTAAATATTACAAGCTACTGATGATGGCAGTTTTATTCCAAAACGTCTAGATATTAATCATGTTGGTTCATGCGTTTGTAATTTTGTCTTTCACGCTTTCCTTTGGTACACGAAGAACAGTTATAGGATATTCCTTATAAAAATACAGGGACTACGGAATTTGGCACATTTAATAACATTAATCGGAGTTGATTTATAATCATTTCTTGATAAATTTCACAAGTTACTAGAGGTACACTGTAGCTATTTCCGCTAAAAGTCACTTAGAAGAAATAATATTTATCTGGGCGAGGTAGTGTCACTATAGTTTTACAAAGTTTCATGGGGTGGATTTGCCTTGGCAGAGAGCGGACGGATTATCAAGAACAGGGGCCATCTATGACAAGGTGACATTGTTCGAAGGGTACAGAATCGCGAAAACAGATCACAGCGCCCGAAGGGCGATCTTGGCCGGAGGCCCACAGGATTGGTAAGAACCTCGTAAAAAGCCTTTGCTCGAGGCTAAATAACCTTGGAGGCAGAGGATTTTAGAGTTGTTTGGGCAGTTCTTTCCGTTATTTGCTTATGGTACGGGAGTTCGTCGAATAGGGTGGAGCGATATAGAAACCTGAACTTTTAATTGGTACGAACTTGCATGGAAATTAACCAATCAAAGCATAAGTAAAGTCATGACTTGAGGCAGGAGAATTTTACATTTGAAAAGAACCAGATGTGGAGTCTGTGGTCGGACAAGAAACTTGGAAAAAAAAATAAGCGGAGAAACCTTCCATAAAAATTAATGAGAGATATAGAGAGTTGGTTGAACGAAGTGACAACTAATATTATAAAATATGCGTTTGTTTTGAACTGTATGGTTTACAATGTCAGTCATAGATTATGGAGGGAAGATTTATGGGATATGTGGTCAACACAGAGTGCGCCGAAACTGAAAATCAGTAAGTGTTCAGAGATGTTGAAAAAAATCTTTTTTTTTAATTTGGTTATATGAAGGGAAAATATATTTGTTATGACGAACTCATTAAGCCAGGGTTGGTACCCAAAAACCCAAGATCAAAAACCTCAAACTAAAAACCCACATCAATTTACTTCTCATAAACTTATTTTTAACTTGGCATTTTTTATGATATGGTTAATTTGGTTATGCAGTCTTATATACTAACAACTATAAACTATACTTAATGTGAGATAAGGCCAATATAAACTAAAATTTCCAGAAAATATTTATTTGACATGCTTCATTATGAACCTTATATCTAATACTGTATCTAATTTATCTATCTTCTAATCTAATTGGCTACCTATATCTAAAAATAAATCGTTTCTTTTCAGCTTTATAATTTAAATAATTTAAGTGGTACCTAATATTGATTAATTATTGATCAGTATGTTCAGCATCTTTTGACCTTAGGTGGCGGTAGATTCGAACCAACATTTCTGCCTTTTCTTTCCGTAACCTATTTCGCATTTTACTCCATACCAAGCCAAACGTTGAAAAACATCTTTCCAATGATCCGGAACTGGCAGGACAACTATGAATAAATCTCATAAATTTAGCAAAACCTAATGGTAACCTGGTCTCTTTTTCTTTCATTTCAACAATTTTCCACCAATTACTAGCTGATGTAGAGCTCACTATACTATCTTTGAATAAATAAAGAGGAAAAATTAGTTCGTCTTTTAAGCGGAATGCATAATATCCTGCCATGTATTCTGAATTTATTTCAATCAGCCATTCTTCAGCCTCTTCCTCTTGAACTCTCTTCAGATTTTGTCCTGAAAAATAATAGAACTGTGCGGAAACAAAAATAAAGCTAATAATATAGATTATATAATTTATGTTATGGTATCTAATTTATGCTAATTGTTATCGAATAGGGCAATACCAGATGATTTGATTCAGATTAGAGAAAACTCTTCTGCCCATACAGTTGAGTTACCTATGTTTTATATATTGATAGTAGTTAAGCATTTAGGTCCTATTTACCTTCATACTTTGGGTCAGTTATATTTGCCAAAAGATGACATGGCTCCATAGCTTTTTTAAATCTCTCAATAATATCTTCGGTGCTACTGTAGTATGCGGTCTACCTACGATTCGGCGGTCTACCTTTTAATTATAGCTTCTTATCTTGTTTACTAATTGTTTGTTTACATCCCATTGTCAATCGCCCTTGACGATTGGTTAGGTTTAGTCATGATATTTTCGTTAGTTTTAACGAAAATATCATGACTAAACCTAACCAATCGTCGGTAGACCGCATACGACAGTAGCACCATATCTTCTTTGTATGGAGCTAATTTTTCATCTTGGATTAAATTGAGCCAAATTTCAACAGCATCAGATAATGTTGTATTATCAGCCTGCAACTGTAACCAAAAAAATAAAAACTATAAAGTTATATATGGCTGAATGAAAACATCTGTAAACATTTAGTATTATGCATTGTTAGAATTTATTTTTTGGTGGGGTCTTTCCTGTTTCATTAACTGTTTCCGATTTTTATGAAAACAACGTGATATGTACAGTTTTTTACGCTGATTTCAAAATTATAAACCATTTCATCGAGAAATACTTAAGTTAGGTTAAGTTAGGCTTATTAGCATTTGATGTTTTCTAGGACACTGTTTTTCTTTCGGTATTAAGTTATATTCTTGTAAAAAATTTACTGCATTTTCTTCTGTCTCAGTCTTCCTATATAATTCTATAAAATTAAATTTGTCAGTCATTGGAAAGTAAAAAGATGTTGAACTATTGTCTATGCTTGCAGCGGAAGAACAAAATAGATGCGCAACGCCACCGTTTAAAAAATAGCCTAGCCTATGCTTGCAGTGATAGTCTATGCTTGCAGCGGAAAAACAAAATAGATGCGCAACGCCACCGTTTAAAAAATAGCCTAGCCTATGCTTGCAGTGATAGTCTATGCTTGCAGCGGAAAAACAAAATAGATGCGCAACGCCACCGTTTAAAAAATAGCCTAGCCTATGCTTGCAGTGATAGTCTATGCTTGCAGCGGAAAAACAAAATAGATGCGCAACGCCACCGTTTAAAAAATAGCCTAGCCTTTGCTTGCAGCAGAAAAACAAAATAGATGCGCAACGCCACCGTTTAAAAAATAGCCTAGCCTATGCTTACAGTGATAGTCTATGCTTGCAGCGGAAAAACAAAATAGATGCGCAACGCCACCGTTTAAAAAATAGCCTAGCCTATGCTTGCAGTGATAGTCTATGCTTGCAGCGGAAAAACAAAATAGATGCGCAACGCCACCGTTTAAAAAATAGCCTAGCCTATGCTTGCAGTGATTACACCGTTCTAGTACTTTTTGTAGTATTCTATAATTTACTTTCATTTCGAAAAAACGTATTTTTAGAATCAACATATTATTTTAAAATTTCTATAGCCTACGCTCTTTCAAACATTTGCTAGTTTCTGCACATTATAACTTTTTGGTTATATATTTCTCGATGAAATGGTTTATAATTTTGAAATCAGCGTGAAAAACTGTACATATCACGTTGTTTTCATAAAAATCGGAAATAGTTAATGAAACAGGAAAGATCCGATTCTATAAATAAAATGTGCACTATAAGTCTATAAAATATCTTTAAATTAATATTGGTATTTAAAGTTAAGTAATTTTAACTGCATAATATAAACATTAAACACACCTTATCTAGAACATTTCCAACAAGTAAGAGTTGTAACTGTAAATTGAGTGCCTCTCTCTGTATAGATAAGTTATCTCAATTTTTCGATGTTGTGATCAATGTCTTCAATATGCTCTCCTCTTATTTCTATATATAGAGAGTAATTTGACAAATAGGTTTTTATGCATTCTAACTGAGAATTCCATCTGATTTCATTTGGTAGTTGCGACATCATACCTCCTTTCTCCATTAACCAACCCTAAAATATAAATTTTTATTACAAATATTGCTGGATTTGACAGCATAAATAAATAGCCTATGCAACTTATTAATGAGTCGTAAATTAGGATTCACACTGGTGACAGTGCTAATGCATAAAAGTAAAGCTGACAGTAGCTAATTTATTAGATTTGTTTTTAGCTTACATGAAGTTGGTGATGGTTTTGGAAATATTTGTTAATTTCTACAACATGCTTGAGAACTGATTTTGGGGAGACATCTTTTTCTACCAAGTTTAGATGGTGCGCTGAACAGCCATAAGTAATAAGACTGTAGTTGTCAGTAGTAGTAGTATGGGCGCGTTTGGTTAGAGGAAGTTGGGGTGCTCTGAAATCCTGCCCCTGGAGGGGGCCCCCATGAAGGCCTTCGCCTTCGTTGAGGGGGCCCCCTTACTTAAGTTCCTCACCCCATTTATGGGGGTCTCACCGTCCTTAATGAAGGGCATTTTCCCCTTGAGGGCCCCTTGCGGGGCCCCATCCTCCTTGAAAAAAAAAAAATCGTTTTCACCTTCATTCAAAAACAAAATTTAAAAAAATAAATTAAAAAAATTAAATTTAAAAAATAAAATTTTAAAACAATTTAAAAAAATAAATTTAAAAAATTAAATTTAAAAAATAAAATTTTAAAACAATTTAAAAAAATAAATTTAAAAAATTAAATTTAAAAAAGAAAAAATTAAAAATGGATCAGTCTTCACCTTCATTCAAAAAAGAAAAAAGAAAAAATCCATCCTCCTCCTTTGGGGGAGATTAAATTTATAAAGAAAAAGAAAAAAATTCATCATTGCCTTCCTCCTTTAAAAAAGGATTCTTCTTCACCTTCCTTCAAAAGAGAAAAAAATTTAAGAAAGGATTCATCCTCGCCTTCCTCCAAGGGTTTCATCATAACCTTCTTTCACGATAAAACTCTTCCTGTGGGGTTCTTTCAAGGTTTTTCGAAACAGACAAAATCAGACAAACAAATATTCGTTCCCCCGATAGCTCCAATACCATATTATCTTTTCAAGTGTATTATCGTTTTCGTAATTGCATACATCACAAATTAGAAACTCAGACTAAACATGTTTTAAATCAATAACATTTTCTTTGATTAATATTTGCATTATATGAAGATAAATGAAATAAAGTTGACTAATTTAAATTAAAACATTTTATTTTCAATTATAGGGGTAACTTTTGCTTATCCAAATTAAATTTCATTATTCTACATTAACATGAAATGAAACGAACTGAAAAGGCTTATAGACAGACTATACCCCATATGACAAAATTATTAAGCTACAATATGTAGTTTAGCCATCATAATTATTAATATTTATCCTCAATCACCATCTTAAAAAGTATTATTTGACTATATATATATATACAGGGCGTCCCAAAAAAATGTATACACACTTTAAATAATTATAAAGGCAGTGTTTATTAAAATACATTTCATTTTCAAAATGTAATAGAATCTACAGACATTATTTAATTGTTTTGTCAACGCCTGTTTTCAAACTGACGTCCGTTCTGGTCCAGGCACTGCTGATAACGCGAAGCAATGGAATCGCAAACATCACGAAACATTTCGTTTGGTATTTGTGTGCATTCTCGTTCAATGGCTGCTCTCAATTCAGCGACTGTTGCAGGTTTATAGCGTAGACTTTGTCTTTTAAGTATCCCCATAAAAAAAGTCTAGTGGTGTGAGGTCTGGTGAACGCGGAGGGTATTCTACGAAACCCCTTCGTCCAGTCCACATCCACATCGTGCCAAGTACCACTCGCAATACTCCACTCTTCGGTCCGGATCATCTTCATTAATAGCATGGACTAATCTTGGAATGTAACTTTTCCATTGACAGCGCTTCAAAATGCGTTGGACAGACGATTCTGAAATTCCTACCTCACGACTCGCTTGCCGCACAGATTTTCTTGGACTTTGGTGATACGTTTCCAGTACTCTTTCTTGCTTTGTGGGGCTTGTCGATGTCCGTGGTCTTCCGGAACACTTCTTGTGGACATTCTGAACAGTTCCATCGGCTTCAAACTTATCTCTAATTCGAGTGATGGTAAGTCGCGTTGGTGGATCTGTTTGAAACTCCCTCCTAAACTGTCTTTGCACTTCAACTGCGTTTTCACACTTCCAGTAGCATTTTAGAATGAATTTCCTTTGTTGAAAGCTTAGTCTGACTGCCATTATTAATTCTAATGGGTTTAACTTGGAAAGAAAGAAACATCAATTGAGCTATCAGCTGTTAAAGTGTGTATACATTTTTTTGGGACGCCCTGTGTATATATATATACAGTGCCCGCGAAAAGTATCCGATCACTCAAGAAAATACAATATTTTCCCTTGATATTCAGAGACACGTAATTCACTTTCTATTTGTTCTAGCGACATCTGGTAACTTTGAGGTTGCTCGCTGATATGAGAGCTATCCAACGCATTCTCAAATTAGTGTTCTGGTAGCCTTCGTTGCGGGTGGCTGTGTCTCAAATTTGTCAGATTTCACTGTTTGTGTAAATTTCTTGATATTTTTTTTTTTTTTACAGAAAGTGGTGTAAATAAAATTTATATATAATGTGTGCTAAAAAACAACTTAAGAGTGATTGTCGAGGTGCTATTGTTGCTTTGCATGCATGTGGAAATCACAGAGACAGATAGCTAAGGAATTAAACATATCCCAAAGTACCGTTAATTTATGGGTTTCACGGGCTAAGAACAATGGTGGCCTAACCACGCCAGTCCCTAAAAACGATCTGGCAGACCGAGAAAAACAAATTCGCGAACAGACAAACTTATGAACGTTTAGTATTGAAAACCCAACAATAACTGCGAAAGAAATAAAATTTAATATGAATAATTTGTTATCTGGTGTTTCTGAACGAACTATCCAGGAGCGGCTCCAAAAGAACTCGGATTACCATCTCGCCATGCTGCTAAGAAACCGTTCATTAATGAAAAAATGCGTAAAAAACGTGTCGCATTTTGTAAAAAATACATTCATTGGACTGTTGATGACTGGAAGAAGGTTTTATTTAGCGATGAGTCGACATTTTTGACATTCAGAAGTTGTCCAAAAAGGTTCGCCGGCCTATTGGCTCAAATAGGATGGACCCTAAATACACCCTAAAGACAATGAAACACCCTCCAAGTGTGATGGTTTGGGGTTGTTTCGGTTACTATGGGCGTGGAAACTTATATTTTCTTCCGAAGAACACAACTATGAATGGTGCACGGTATTTAGCAATGCTACAGGATAAACTTCCAATGGCAATGGCAATCCAAAGGACAAAAACATACATGCATGATGGTGCACCATGTCACAGGGCCAAAATAGTGACAAAATGGATTACTGACAATAAATTTGATATTTTGGATTGGCCTGGTAATAGTCCAGATCTCAATCCGATAGAAAATCTGTGGCTAATAATAAAAAATAAGGTTGAATGCCACGACACTGGCTCAGTCGAAAAATTACAAGAGGCCATCAAAAAGGTATGGTGCAAGGAAATATCAGTGGAAGTTTGTCAAAACTTGATTAAATCCATGCCAAAACGTCTAGAACAAGTCATCCAAACCAAAGGACAGATGACAAAATACTAATATAAGGTTAGTATACATTTAAACATTGTTTTTTATGTAAAAAATACAAATTTCAAGGGTGATCGGATACTTTTCGCGGGCACTGTTATATATATATAATATATATATAAATTTCACAATTTAGCACGTGAAACGAGTGGATGTTGCAGATATATATATATATATATTATATATATATATATATTATATATATATATACCCGTAAATATATACTGTATATTTGATAAGTTTACTGATTCAATGTAAAATAGCAGCATATTTCTTTCTTAAGTACATTGATTATATTCGGCATCTCAGTTCACATTCTTGCCAGATTTTCCATGCTAGTTAATTAATAGTATTCATTAATACGCATGTAATTTTTATAGTAATTTAACTGTAACGAGAAGTAGTTAATTATACACTGGGGAACAAATTTCAAATTTTTGTCTATTGAATTAGATTTGACAGTTAGTTCTAGGTAATTTGGGTGCGCTGAGCACGAATTTTTACTCGGTTTTGCTCTATCAGGTCCTGATTTTGCTCAACACCCTCCTCTTTCGTCGTATTCATAAAAAGGTTTTTTTCTCAATACTCGCTGTCTTTTTGCAGTTACACATTATGCAACTAGGTTTTTTATCTAGGTATTTGTACCTATTGTTATGGTATTGTTGTATTATGTATATTTTTATATGTAACACCCTAAAAATATTTTAATTTTGTCATTTTTAACCCATTTTAATATTAGTAAATTAAGCTAAAAATATCATAGAATTCTAAAATTTTCTCGAGCGTTCCTGTTCTCTGTAGAGTATTCTAGAGGGACAACTAAAATATAAAAAGCGACTCGTTTCCAGAGTTAATCAGTCAATTCAATCAGTCAGTCAGTTGAGTTAGTTAATTAAGTTTGGGCATTAACATAATTTTGAATTGGCATATGATTTAGTGAGTAATTTTGTCATCGTGATTTAATATAGTTGATTTAATTAGACGTAATTTATATTGTACCTACTCATCCGTGTTTCTAGTTTAATTTCATAGATTGTAAGTACCTATTTCATAATAAGTACCTATTTAAACTAATTTTTGTGTTTATATTTCAGATTTTCTTAAATTTATATGAATTAAGGGCTTTAAATACCTTTACAAATTGGCAGAACATTCAAGCAATATGTCATCAAGCACTAGAAAGTTCAAATGCAAAAACAACCCTGATTCCTTCTGTTATATATGTGGAAATTTTACACTTCCACATCAACGAGCAAATATAACTGACTTCGTAAAAAGAGCTTACTTAGCTTATTTTGGCATAAAACTGGGGGACCAAGATAAATCGTGGGCTCCACATAAAGCCTGCACTATATGCATTGAAAGACTGCGACATTGGACGAAGGGTTCGGATTCAAAAATACCTTTTGGAGTTCCGATGGTAAGTTTATGATTTCATAAAACTACGTAATTTAATCACTAGTATACTGTAACTTACCTAAATGTAATTGTAACTTAGGTACATAAACAAAAATTTACAGAAAATGTTTTATAAGAATCTCAAATATGCATAAGGTTGAAACACATAGAAATGTTAAATGTTTGGGTGATAACTTTTGATAAAATTCATAAAAACAAGTCTCTCGTCGCTTTTGTTAACGCTTTACAACTTTTTTTCCATATCAGGTGTGGCGAGAGCCTACTAACCACGAGACCGATTGCTACCTTTGCTTTGTCAAGACTTCGGGCTTCACTAAGAAAAATAAACATTGTATCGAGTACCCAAATTTCGACACCGCGATACGACCTGTGCTACATTCAAATGAGATCCCCATTCCAAAATTTAAGGGTCTGCCAACTCAAGAATTAGTTGAAGATGTTCCTGAAAATATTGTTATGCACTTTGAGGAGTCAGACACCGATTTTGACCCCAGCGTATTTGAAAGTCAAAACGATCCGCAAAAGTTTAACCAGGCCGAGTTGAATGATCTTGTAAGGGATCTAAATTTGCAAAAAAGGCTGCGGAAATTTTAGCTTCAAGACTTAAAGAGAAAAACTTGCTTACTTCACACATACATTTCATTTTACAGAAAAAGAGAAGAAGAACTTGTTAAATATTTTAGAACAGAGGATAGTTTAGTATATTGCTGCGACATAGTTGGTTTGTTAAAGAAGATGGGGGTTGAGTCTTACGATGCAAATGATTGGCGCTTGTTTTTAGACAGTTCGAAAAGAAGTCTTAAGTGTGTGTTGTTGCATAATGGCACTCTATACGGCTCGATACCGATTGGGCACTCAACAAAATTAAAAGAAAGTATGAACATATAGAAAAGGTTTTAAATCTTATCAAATATAGGGAGCACGAGTGGATCATATGTGTTGACTTAAAAATGGTTAATTTTCTGCTAGGACAACAAGGAGGGTATACTAAATATCCCTGCTTCCTTTGCTTATGGGACAGCAGAGCCAAGGAAGAACATTATTTCAAACAAATCTGGCCAGCACGAACATCACTTACTGTCGGAGAAAAAAACGTAATTAATCCACCTTTAGTGAGCAGAGATAAAATCATATTTCCTCCTCTGCATATAAAACTAGGCCTCATTAAACAATATGTAAAAGCTTTAGATACGAACGGCGAGTGTTTCAAATACATAACTTCAAAATTTCCAAGTTTAAGTTATGAAAAAATCAAGGCGGGAATTTTCGACGGTCCACAAATAAGAACAATGATTAAAGACAGCAATTTTCCTAATGTCATGAATGAACGCGAAAAAAAATGGCTGGTTCTCATTCATGGACTTGATAGAAAACTTTTTAGGCAATTATAGGGCAGATAACTACGAAGAAATCGTAAAAAAACTTTTAAGGGACTACAAAGAGTTAGGTTGCAATATGAGCATAAAATGCATTTTTTTGAATAGCCATCTTGACCAATTTCCAAGTAATTTAGGTGATGTAAGTGACGAACAAGGGGAGAGATTCCACCAAGATATCAAAATTATGGAGGAACGGTACCAAGGCCGCTGGGATTCCCACATGATGGCTGATTACTGCTGGTGCTTGAAAAGACCTGCCATCAACAAGCAAATACGCTAGAAAGTCTTACAAAAGAACATTTTTGCCACAGTGAAAGCTTCATATCTGTTTTTTTTTTTATTTTAAGTCATTTCTATCGTTATAATGTAATTTTACTGTAGTTTGAACTGCTTGTATTCATGAAACTTGAAAAAAAAATTTAACACATGACTTAATTTTTTAGTCCTAATTTGAAAAATCTGGAAAATGGCACATAGGCTGTCGACAAGAATCAGGACCTGATAGAGCCAAACCGAGTTGAAATTCGTATTCAGCGCACCCAAATTACCTAGAATCAAGTGTCAGATATCATTCAATAAAATACGTGTTGCCCAGTGTTATTATTGTTACCAACTTTTGGCTATAAACTACACAGGTCTGCTAATGAGAAATTTGTAAGAGCAGTTTTCTTACTAATAGTTGATTTTATATAAATCAAATACTCTGATTTCGAATAAGGCATGCATTTTTCTATCACGTAAGGAATTTCTGCAATCTGGAAGGGAGATGCAGTTACATAAATAAATATTATTTATTTCAATTTACATTAGGAATCTATTTCGTTTTGCTATGCTAATTACAAATGCAAACAACTTTAAAGAGAAGGAACGCTATCTAAATTAACCACATATACGTCTTATCTAGTTTTCTTGCGGCCATGCAATGAACCTTTCTTTTATGTAATAATTCTGTAGCATCCATTTCAACATCCAACAGTAAACATTCGTCGTGCTGACGTCACACCTTCATTGATGTCTCAGTAGTTTTTAATCAAAATTAAAATGAATCAGTTTTAATGAAAACTACTTAAATGTGTAATATGAAATATGACATTTTGTGAAATTCTGTACGTAATGTCGAAAAACTATTATTATTTCCGGAATCAGCATGCAGAATTACTATAGAGGTAATACAATATTTCGAGCAACAAAAACAACTACTAGTCATCATTATGCATTCACATTCAGAAATAGCCGCAAACAATCCTCCTCTATAATGTTTCAAATATAAATTTAATTTCAAAACGTTTTATCATGTAACATTGGAGGATATATTTTAAAATATTTTTCCTACTGCCTCTAATCCATTATTTTTGACGATTACCTATTTTAATTTTCATTCATTTATAACACGAATTTCATTATACGTGAAATTAAAACAGAAGTGTATTTATAACGCAGAATGTGTAGACGAAAACACGAAATATAATATCTTTATAAGTACACGTTTATTTTAAAATTATTGAAATATGCAAGATTGAAAATTGATTAATTCATCATTCTCATTTATAATAGTGCTACACTAAATGCTGCAAAAGTCGTTTTCTACGAACATTACAATACAGAAAACGGAGTTTTGACTAATGCGATAGATAGCCGCACATTAGACATATTTGTTTAGGATCATTCTATAATTTTAAAACACTACTTGTAAGCAAATAGTTTCACTGAATAATATTAATTTCTTTTTATTAGTTTACTAACCCCCATTTTCAACAACTTTCCGGAATTATACAAACAGACAGGGATTGTGAAATTTCCCATAACGTTATATTACATTATAATACGTTATAATACGTTTCAAAACGTCTGGAATATAAGTTGCCGGTAATACTCATCTGTACATTGAAGGAAGAGCCCTTAATTTATCGTTGCAAAGATACATGACTGGATATATAAAAAGCATTCGTGTTTCTCATTAACAAACTATGAATTCCGTTGGTAACATTAAACAAATTGCATAACGAAATACACACCGAATTGAAATTATGGCGAAATTCGGCAACTATTTATGCATTGCAACACAGCGAGATGCAACTATTTAAGGCCATGCTCTAATCGAAATCATCACTCTTCATGCAATTTTCACAGCGGAAAGTTTGTTAAAACTTCACCTCCTTTACAGTTTGTAAGTATTTTAAACTTTTTAGCATGTTAAATGTTAAGCATTATTTTTAAGGATAAGCTTTGAGTGAAATTCATTCGAGATGTTGAACTCCTTTCTGGTTCACGAATAAAAAAAAATTTATATATATATATATTATGTTGCAGTTAGCAGTTATCTACAAAATATCGGACTACATTTAGACTAATAATTTGGCTATTTCATAATACTGTAGTGTCATACTACATAAAAAATTTTAGTCTCTCTTCAACGAAGAGTCGCTCGGAGTTTAGAAACGGTTTCATTTTTAGAGAAATTAAAGACTTTTAATGTTCTAACTCACACCACTTTCAATGATAATTTGCAAACATTTACAATAAACCGATTTAATTTCGTGTCTAACGTTTTAAATAAGATGCAGATATTTTCTACAGTTAAATTATTACACTGTCAACCACCATTTGCCTTTGGTGGGTTTGCAAACATAAAAGCCTGACCAAACTGTATGTTCGTGACAGTGTAATTTGAAGAATATTAGCTAAAAAGGTGCAAATTAACTGAATAACGCAACAAAATAATTTTATATCTTGAAATTACATAGGAACAATCCTGAACTATATATATATATATATATAATATATATATATATATATATATGATACACACAGGCCGTGCATGGACAAGGAACTCTTCTAGGATAATTAAATCCACTATAGTCCGAATAAGTAATATATATATATATATGCACTAAAATCACAGAATAAGACGCAATCTTATTAACAAGCAAACAACCACAGGGAAAAGGAAAAGGAAACACGAAGTCCGAGCGCTTTCGTGATATATTCACATCTTCAGGGAGAGACAGAAAATAGGTTGTTTGGTTGTTTACTTATTATATATATATATATATATATATATATATATATATTATATGGGATGAATTTCACAAAAACACGTGAAATGAATGAATGATGCAAACCCACAAGGAAAAAGAAAAACGATTCCAAGGCCTTTCATGTATTCAAAGCTACACCTCGTCAGGGAGGTGTAGCTTTGAATACACGAAAGGCCTTGGAATCGTTTTCTTTTTCCTTGAGGGTTTGCAGCATATATATATATATATATGGGAAATAAGAGAACGAGAAGGCTGAACAAATGAACAAATGTGGGCGTACGTTTAGATTAGTTTTGATTTCGTCACTAGTGCTGAAAAGGTAAAAATAAGAATTGAAAATGAAAAGGTTTATTGGTAGACTATAGACCATATGACAAATATTATTAATACAATGACAGTTCATATACTAAGGATATAAATATATACATTTGATTAGAAATAATACTGTAATGTCGAAGTTAAGTGGAGGACATACGTTTTCGTACCAAGAAGTCCGTAGCTTAGAGGGTAAATGGCAGGACTCGTGGATAGCTTGGATGAGCGGGTTGGTTGATTTTTTAATTCTTTGCATTAGACTGTAGTCTTGTTATCTCCGGGAAGCTCGGGGCATTGCGGGTAGCAAGCATTTGCGAAGCTGTGCATCTCGGGGCTAATTATGTAAGAGTCTAAAAGACCTGCTGTACAGCAAATTTAGGATTCTGCCAGATCCTTTTTTATAATTTACCAACAGTTGCTGTCCGTATATATTACAGCAGAAAGTAAGAAAGAGTGTGTCTTTAGCTTCACTTGTACAGAATCGAGAGTTCCTTATGGTCATATACGCTTTAGCACACAGACTTCGTGATTGTTTTCTTATAACCGAGTCATCACTCAAGGAGTTGGTAATAGTTTGACCCAAATACTTCAACTCTTGTACTTCCTCAATTACTTCACCATTCATTTTAAACATTATATCAGCTAGCTGATTACAGCTTTTAGGATGAAATTGCACAATCTTAGTTTTGTAACGTTAAAAAGATTATCATGTTTCTGCGAATACACTTCGCAGATGTTTAGTAGCTGATCCATACCTTTAACAGAGGGACTTATTATCTACATATCATCGGCGTAAACTAAGTTATTTATCCTTGTGTTATCTATACAACAACCCACTGCTGTCTCATCAAGTGATGCAATTAATCCGTAAATATACACATTAAACAGCATAGGGGCGAGCAAGGAACCTTGTCTCACCCCGCAGAAGGTGCCAAAACACTCGGATAGTACATTGCCCCACCTAACAGCGAAAGATTGGTGGGGATACCAAAATTTCAATAAATTTAATATGTATATGGGAACCTTCCTGTTTTCTAGTTTTTGCAAATAAAATATTGCGGCTCACCCTATCATATGCATTACTTATATCTAGGAAACAGCTATAAATAGTTGAATTACTGTCAATGTATTTAGATATTGTATCTTTAAATACATAGATACACAGGTCAGTTGAGCGGGACCTTTTAAAGCCAAACTGATTAGGAGATATCCATACGAAGTCGTTTAATCGGAGTAACAAGAGTTTTCTAGTAGTTTCGAGAAGCAGCAAGCGATATAGCCAAATAATATCACCATCAAAGAATATTCTGTGTTAACTATATTACTATAACATATATGTAGTTTTCCGTGTCACAGTACTATATTGTTCCTTCATCCAATATTTCTAGGAAACGTTGGGTACCACAAACAATCAAGATATGGACGTCGGTCAAAATTTACTTGACGAGAATGTACAACCTCGTGCAGTGCCGAATCCAAGTTACCGATTACTCAATAACAGGGAAATGTAAGAAAGCTTTACTTTAGTAATATATATATATATATATATATATATATATATATATATATATATATATATATATATATATATATATATGACGGATGCAGTGGTTAACAACAACTTGTAAGAACGATCAACGCATGTAGGATTCTAAAAGTACATTTATACACATCACGCATGTCCGATGTTCCGTAAATATTTGTGCAGGTTTGAAGGAGAGCAGCGTTAGTTCTATACAAACTTCTTATATACGGCTAGTTACGCAAAGAGATGGTGTTGACTCTCCCATATACATTTTAATTCCTGTACATATTCAGTGTTTCATTTCTTATTTGGGTCTGATACTGGGAGAATGACCAGAGCTACCCTTACAGAGAGGCATGTCCTTAACCTTGCAACTTTGAAAGAACACTACGGTTCAGTAAGCGTAACTCGTCAGCTTTCAGGAGACGCATTAAGTCTTTAACAGAAGGAACTGATAGCCTTATATTAGAGCCCTAATCCAAAACGTCCATATTCGCATCATGTATACTAAATTCAACGCATGATTCAGTCACAAATCGCTAATCGGCGGTATGGGCATCAAACTTTGATTGAGAGAATGAATACCAAACCTCACACCGCAGGAGATTCCAAAACCCTAATACAACACATCAACATTGCCTAGTCATATAAGACTGACAGATATATATATATATATATATATATATATATATATATATATATATACATACATACACACACACTTCTGCAACAATCGTGTTGTTTTCTCAAATTTTCATTCTGCTGAACACCACCTCACCTCCTCCAAACCTCATCCCTCACCGAAGCTCAGGTTCCTGCGATGACAGTAAGCAACATCATTTCTGTACCCTCTTACATTCACTATACTCAGATTCATTCCAAAGGTGTATGATACGTACATATATGCAATGACCTAATTTGTACACGTGTTCCCGAACCCCGAATTCTATACCCTCTGACTACGGCATACATTTCATTATCAAACCAAATACACCAGCGCTGTTTCCCTTTCTCCTAATTCTACTGCCTAACTAAATTTCTTTAACTAACTCATTTCCAAAGTGGAATACATTCTATTCAACTATCCATTGCAGAAATTTTCATTTTAGGAGATTTCAATGTTCACCGATACCTTTTGCTTTCCTGAATGACCATGAGCTAATCGCTCTATTTCATCACACTTTTTCAGGCATCTAGCTAAGAAACTCTTCAAAAACTCTATCCCCTCTTCTTTTCCTCCTCTATTCCACCCCGACGGCAGAGCAGCCGGATCTTCTCCTGACAACGCTAAACTCTACGCTCAAACTTTCGCTTCTATCTCAACCATGGATGATCCTGATGCTGTTCCTCCATCTCCTCCTCCCTCTGACTTTATCATGTCTGAAATTAGAGTCGCTTACAAAAATGTTCTTTCTGTCCTATCTGGGGACCATCTCTTGGACGGTGTATGTACCTGATAGGGTTCAACCTATTGTTCATGCGCATCAATGCCAACATCCCGACAGGCAAACGTCTACGTTTTTGTTTTTCATCTTGTACTTCACCTCCCTGCTAAAAGTTTGCTTTCATTCATCCTGTCCCAGGAGGGGTATCTGCCCTAAGCTCATCAGTCAAAATGTTTTGACTTCCTGCCTTTCTAATATTTTTTTAAACTAACCTTAATAGGAAGAAACTTATGTACCTCTCTTCACACAATCTCCTTTCATATCGCCAGTACGGGGACAAGGGTACTTCTATCGACGATCTTCTTGCATATCGCCAGTACGGGGACAAGGGTACTTCTATCGACGATCTTCTTGCATATCGCCCTGAATCATGGTATTCCTCCTTTCAGGATTTCGTTGAAACTCCTGCTATTGCGCTAGACATATCGAAAACTTTTGGTAGAGTATGGTACAAGTTTTAAATACCCAAATTGCCTACCTGTGGATTTCATCCTACTAACTGTGCCCTCACCTATAATTCTCCCTCTTGCCGTCCAATAGCAGCGATTGTAGATGACATCTGTTCTTCACCTAAAGCTATCAACAGATGTGTTCCTCAGGGACTCTGTTCTGTCATTCAATCTTTTCCTTTTATTTATTAATGAATTTTTTTAATTCGTCCCTTCCTCGCCTACTCACTCCTATGTCTATGACCCCACACTTTACTTCTCAGCCCGCTCCCCAGAGCTTCCTTCTCATCAGTCACACTATGATCCGGGTAGGATGACTATGGAGCACCTGACTTCTGAGCTTTCTGTTATCCCTGATTGGGTCAGAGAATACACTGCGACTTTCATGGGATCAAAACTCGGTTCATCCGCCTATCTACTCGTCACATTCTTCAACACGATTATAGCCGTCTTCAACAATATACACCTCAGTCTTTCCCCCTTCTCTTATCACCCCCAACATTTCCTTTCACGTGATCTTTCCTGTAAAGAACGCATATACTCTCTCTCTAAAACATCTTCCAAGAGGCTAGGCGCAATGTACTGCCAATACAGTTTCTTAGCCTTCGTTCAGTTGTGCCTCTGTGCAGGATATTACCCTCTCTCTACGGAATACGAATGGATGGCGTTTTCGTTGGCATTCGCGCAAGTCTCCTCCTTCCTACATAAAAACAAAACAAAAAATATGGAGTCATCACCTTTACACATAAATACTTCAGCAGCACGGTGTTGGGTTTAATACCTCTGTTTAATTCCATAGGCTTTCCTATATTCCTCAAACTCATGAAGTAGTTTTGATGTTTCTTGATTAAAATATCTTAACCAGGCAAGATGTATTGAAGGGATAATACCTTTGGGAAAAAAAAAATATATATATATATATATATATATATATACACACAAGATCATGTACAGAATTTGAAAATAATGCAACTTTTTCATCAATGAATCTACAGACCATAATAAATTACTAAGCATAAACATAGCTTTGATAAACCTTGTGGATCTATTTGTAATACATGTTGATAGCTATGTGAACATGATTTTTCTAGAGAATCTAACTATTGTATGTCACGTTTTAAGAAGCTCGTATTCAACATTTTTCTATTCTTTTCCAGGGTATCGTGTGACGTGCCCTTTAAAAGATCTCGAAATGCATTACCACCAACACGCTCAAGTGGCGGTAAGTGGGATCGAAAGAATAACCAAGGACCCTTTGACTCTGCTACTGAGATAACCCCTCAAGCAACCATCCAAGACCTCTGCACCTCCGCAGGCGTTAAAAGATCTAGGCCTGATGAAGATCAATATCCTGTCACGTGCGGTATGGAAACTAAACGAACAAGATACAGCGAATCGTTCAGCTCTGAGGGCCAATATCCGTCGCCTGCAAACTCATTGTCGGGGGAATCAGATGAACAATGTCCTGAAAAACTCCAACCTTACACGTCATCTGCAACATTCCAAGACCATTCAAGGGCTACCGCTATCCGTACAGAGAGAATGAGCCATCATTCAACCAATGCTATCTCTCACCTTAATGCAAAATACGAGTAATACCCATACACTTTCTAGAAGTCGCTACAAAGTCGGGGTTGACCCCCGAGTCGCATATTCGAAGGGCTTCGAACAAGGACTCTCCAACGTAATTCGATGTGTCATCGCATATGCTCTTCAGAACAATAATGATCGGGAGACCCGAGTAAGGCTGGCATTTGGGATTGAGCCAAATAGTGAGGATAGCGATCAGTTCTGGATAGTAATACCTTACAGACACCTGGTTGCAGAAGATGTTGACTACATCCTTTCACGTTTTGCACAAGCTTCTCAAAGTGGTTCAAAATTTAGCATGGAGAATTTCACGGTTGAAATTGACCATGTATTCCGTATTGCGGGACATACAGCCGCGCCTTATACACTCAACTTCAATTCTCCGGTTATTTACCGAAAGCATATAAACTCCGGGCGCGGCTGTGGATTTATAGCCGTAGTCTTGGCCCATATGCTTACTGTGCTAAATACAGTTGCGTATAATATCTGGATGCCGACGGTAGTGGAGCGTGCACGTAAACTGACTGTAGACTGTAAACTTGATTTTGACTGTAATATGGGTCCTGAAGAGTTGACAAAGGTAGAAGAACAGATGAAAGTTAGGATTGCCGTGTTTGGCCTGGATCAAAATGGTAGAACAACGTATGTATTTAAAAGCAGTGTGCGAGATCGTACAAAGTCACTACTTGTTTTAGGACTGGTGGGATCAACTTACCTTCCTATTAGACGCATCAGAGATCTTTACGTAAACTATGATAAAAGTCGAAAATATGGAAGACAACACGATTTGTGTAAGGGTTTTCTCGAGTTTACGAATGATCTGTTGAAACATTGTAAGGATTGTCACATGGTATGTGTGCAGTGTAAAAGCCCCAAATGTGAAAGTCAGGTAGTTGAAACTGAGAAGAGGGATTGTGCTGTGTGTAGACGCACATTTTTCAATAACAACTGTTTTGAGCTCCGTAGATCAATTGGCACGTGCAGGAAAATGAGAATCTGTGAATGTGGTATGTTTCACACAATGGACAGTTGGGAGAATTTCAAGCATAAATGTGATGAAATTCACTGTTCTATATGCCATGAGAAATATAAGGCGGATGGAGTAAAACATGTATGTTATATGAAAGGTGCCAAGCCTAAAAATAGACCTTGTATAACCGTGTACTACGATATAGAAACATACACGAACGCTGAAAACAAAGAGGTTATTCCACATTTACTTGTAAGCCAGACTATCTGTGATGAGTGTATGGAGATCGAGTACGATGAGTGCCACAAATGCGGTAAACGGACAAATGTTTTTAAAACGAATGCCCACGATAGCCCTGTGAAACTCTTTGTGTCCTATATTGTCAAGTTAGCGGACAAGTTCAAAAAAATACCTGTGTATATTCTTGCCCACAACGCGGGCACACAATTCCTTTATAAGGAGTTGCTTGAGCACGAATCATCCGAGATATCCTCGGGTGATCCCTTGAAAAGAGGCAACAAACTTATACAGATGCAAATAAGAGGAAATGTACAGTTTAAAGACACTTTATTGTTCGCCCCATGTAAATTAGCAAAGCTACCCAAGGTCATGTGCGTTGGCGGTGAAGTTTCAAAG
Organism: Bathynomus jamesi; assembly: GCA_023014485.1. Taxonomy (NCBI): domain Eukaryota; kingdom Metazoa; phylum Arthropoda; class Malacostraca; order Isopoda; family Cirolanidae; genus Bathynomus; species Bathynomus jamesi. The sequence goes on from JAJOZX010000632.1 coordinate 695,043, forward strand.
GGGTATTTCCCTTACACATTCCTCACTAGCGAATCTTTAAATTATGTCGGCGCACCACCCCCGAAGCACTATTTTAACTACACCAACATGGATGATAGTGAGCGTGAAGATTTTGACGGCTACCACAACAGTTTTAATGAAGATAATCCTTACAATATAGCTGATGAATGTGAACGTTATTGCGTCAATGACGTACGCGTACTTAGAGTATGCTTTCAAGCCTTTAGAAGTATGTACATAACACGCTTCAACTGTGATCCGCTGCAAGTCGCAACCACGATCGCCTCATTATGCTTTACGGTGTTCAAGAATAACTTCATGCCTAAAGACACCTTAGCCGTCATTCCTCGAAACGCCCCGCGCAGTTATGGGCACAAGGCTATTTACTGGCTCATACACCTACAGTAGCAGACAGGTGTATACATAAAACACGCTCGCAACACGGGGGAAGTACCCATTAAGATCAATGGCCGTGTTTTTTGGGTGGACGGTCTAAGCGAAAACCTTGCTACTGGTGAGAAGACTGTGTACTCCTTTAACGGTTGCTGGTGGCACGGATGTCCCCGTCCTGAGTGTGGAATCGCAGGAGATATCCACGGTAGATCTCCTGCCGACTGTCTTGCATAGACCCGCACCCGCGATCAACTTATAGGCTCCCAGTTCACTCACAAAGTCTTGTGGGAGCATGAGTATGATGCACGGATGGAAACAGATGGGCAGTACCGTGAAGAAATAAGGGCTATCAAACGTTCAATGGTGGTAGACCCCCTCAAATGTGGTGATAGCTTGTTTGGAGGACGTACAAATCCCTTCAAGTTATACTTTCCGCCTACGGAGGGTGTGAAACTTCATTACTACGACTTCTGTTCTTTATACCCCTACGTGATGAAGAACAATCCATACCCCGTTGGTGCGCCTGAGAAACTGGTGGGACCTGACCTACCCTCCATCGAGGAGTTCTCAGCTAACTTGAGTGAGCGCTACTTTGGACTCTCTTTCGTAGATGTGCTCCCCCCACGCAATTTATGGATGCCGATCTTGCCCATCGTTATCGACCACAAGCTCATGTTCCCTCTGTGTGTGAAGTGTGCAGAAGAGAACAATGGTGATTGTAAACATACACCCCACCAGCGTAAGATCAGAGGCGTATATACAAGTCCTGAACTGGACCTAGCCGTTCGTCATGGTTACAGCATATTGAAGATACATGAGGTGTGGGGGTTTCAGAAGCTACCCAACCTTTTCACGCTATATATAAATACGTTTTTGAAAGATAAGGTCGAAGCATCAGGCTACCCTCGAGGGGTTGATACCGAAGATGAAAAGTCGGCCTATATACAGCGTTACTGTGACCGTGAAGGGATACAGCTTGACAGCACCCAAATTGTAAAGAACCCAGGCAAGCGCTTTAGTGCAAAGTTGTGCCTAAACAGTCTTTGGGGAAAATTTTCCCAGAATACAGCCAAGGGGAATGTACATTTAGCTCAAAGCTGTAGCGAAGTCTGGGATTATGCCAACGCCCCCGATAAAGAGGTCATGGAAATCGTGAATGTAGGTAATACTTACATAATAAGGTACAACCGAACCGAATTGGCCACAGATACCTCAAGGGTTACAAACATACCTGTAGCCAGCTTCACAACGGCTTACGCACGTATCAAACTTTGGGGCCTATTGCATTCTCTTGGGCGACGGGTATTGTATGCCGATACAGATAGTGTGATATTCACAGAGAGGGAGGGTGAATACATGCCTCCTATTGGTGAATTCCTCGGCGAGTTGACTGATGAGATCAAGGATGAGTATGGAGACACCGCGTACGCCGACTCTTATGTCTCAACAGGACCAAAAACTTATGGGGTACGGGTGAGGGTAGGGGAGGATATGAAATATATCGTGAAGGCAAAGGGTATCACTCTCAACCAGGCGAATCGGCGGGTCGTTAACTTTGAATCGTTGAAGGATCTAGTGTGTTTGCATGATGAGGGCGGCCGGCCGCCCCAACTAACTGTAGGCACCCACAATTTTTGGCACAGAAGCTTGGGGGTGAAGGAAATTAGGGGTACAAAGGTGTGCCGTAACACCTATAGGAAACGTTACCAGGTACCTGGTACCTATGATACCGTACCTTTTGGATACTGTATCGACTAGATGCTTACCTTGTAATGTTTAACAAAAACGAATTTAAACTATGTATGTGCCTGTTACACCTTTTTATTATATGTTCTTTGTACACCACTGTTTGCCATGCCCTTTTAACCATTTTCTGTGTATAGTATTTGTACTGATAATAAATTTCTTGTTTTGTATCAGATTGCTTATTCTAACAACCTTCGTTATATTAGTTATTTACACACCAGTCATTAATAATGCACGGTGTTTTTCGCCACAGCTTATTAATGACGTAAACTTGGTCTCAGTATTAATCCCTTTGTGTGCCAGCGATTCCACATGGCACCATCAACAAAAAGTATATGTATTTTCCTCAGACTAGATTCAATGGTGGCTTATGGCAACTGAGTATAAAAATTAATTGTATAGCAACATCTGGTAGTTTTGGACATTGTCCTGAACATTTAGAACCCAAAAGGTGCAGAAACTATATGAAGGGGTACTCTCGTCTATAATGCAGAAAGTGTGATACCCATTATGTTTAACAAACGCCAAAATACCTTAGAATCGAAGCACTATGGTCCACCCTTGTGTTTAGTAAAGGCCAATATTGTTATTATTTGTGCCATTCAAAGTACCAAACTTATGTTAGTGTCTCTTATTACAAGATAGCATCAATGGAACCCTATAACTTCTAGTGTAATTAATTTTTTCTAAGCAAAGTTTCGTTTCCATACCTATTTTAACATGTTTAATTGGTAAAAACGTTTTTTTAGTTCGAAACAATAATTTGGGGTATAAAGGGTTCATATTGCAGACACCATCGTCGCTCTGTGCAATACATATCATTCAAATAAGTACCTACAGATCCGTATAAGCGCATGATGTTTTCCACATTAGGTAGTAATGACGCTAAGACATCCAATATTATTTTAAGATATTTTATAATCAAGGTTTTAATCTTCTTGCAAGCGTTTGAAGACCTTGTTAAGTATACATTCGCTTAGTATGAAAAGTTAAAATATGCCTACATGAATAAGATGGTTGCTTATCTTCTCATAGTCAAATTTCAGTTGAAGCCTATACATGTGCCGATGTGTCGCGTGTTGAAATCTTCTAGCTCATTACAATGTCGCTATTGACTGAGGTTATTGCACAAACGAAAACAAATGATAAGAATATGTAATATTACAATGGGCGCAAAAGGCTACAAACAACGACTTATACGATAATGTTTGTTTAGGAAGCTCTGGTAAAAGATGTACGAAAATTAAGAATGTAAATGAAAGTTTTAAAGCATAGCATAGGAGAGAGAGATTGGAAGGAGATAGAGAACTTTAAAGATAAAGCGAAAATTTAAGAGTAAAGAGACGTTCCGAGTGAAATTCACATTGCTCTTATGCGGTATAAATGTTTCTAACGGGGATTTAAGACAAGTAACCAACTGGCCTCTTTAAAAGGATCCTATTGAATTACTATGAAATACGTGTAGCATTCCATCCCACAAGTTAACTATACGCCTGAATGACATACGTTTAGCTTCATCAGAATTAAGTGATCACCAATAATTTGAGAGCAATATTCTGAGTGTCCCTACATTTCTGCAATCAAAATGTTTTTAGGCATCATGATTGTCAAGCATTAATTGTTCATAAGTAAACAGTTTTTAAAACATGAACTATAGATGATGTGAAAACCTAGTGATGCTTCGGTCAGAACAACTAATCTTTTACACATATTGCGTTCATCGTTCTCTATGTTTTTACCCCTTTATTGCGTATTTCTCTGTGATACATGAACTATATATTTGTCGTGGATAAAACATAGTGGTAGGACGCCTCAGTAAATATGTAAATAACCTGTTGCGGAACTCGATACTATTTTAATTTGATGGTACGACTATTTACGTTATCTCTCTCTCTCTCTCTCTCTCTCTCTCTCTCTCTCTCTCTCTCTCTCTCTCTCTATCTCTATATATATATATATATATATATATATATATATATATATATAATATATATATATATATATATATATATATATATATATATATATATATATATATATATATATATATATATATATATATATATATATATATATATATATATACCGGGTGTCCGAGAATTATCTGTACAAGTTTTGGCTGTTATTAAAAGTCAACCATGAAGTGTAGAAATTCCAGTGTTGTCCCATTTTACAGAGAATCTCATTAAGTTTTTTCTGATACCAAGTTTTGACAAATTTTTTAGAAATTCCAGTGTGTCCGAAAATTATCTGTACAATTTCATCTTTTAATAAAATTCTTGATAACACACGTAAAATTCTTAAACAAGATTATTTAGAATCTGTATTTTCAAAAGTTTATTTTATTAAAGTAACGTTTTACAAACATTCGATATGTGCACCATCAGTGATTCGCAAAACATCCAATCGATAATCCAAATGTTGCCATGTACGCTGCAGCATATCCACATCAATTCGCTCAATAGCAGCTGTGATTCTTGCTTTTAAATCATCAATGTCTGTCACCCGCGTACAAAAAAGAAAAAACTTGTCAAAACTTGTTATCAGAAAAACCTTAATGAGTTTCTCTGTAAAATGGGACAACACTGGAATTTCTACACTTCATGGTTGACTTTTAATAACAGCCAAAACTTGTACAGATAATTCTCGGACACCCGTGTATATATAATATATATATATATATTATATATATATATATATATATGTATATATACACACACACACAGAATATCAGTCTGGCGTGTGAGAATGTTGTTCCTCGTGCAGCTAAAACTAACGGGGACCGCGAACACGTCGGTACAAAAAGTACTCGAATGTTT